>JAQIXL010002019.1:0-14704 GCA_034700245.1 Poikilolaimus oxycercus | reverse complement strand
AACTGCGTCGCGCGTCGCGGGCACTCTGATCGCGGTTTTTCTGCGATTCTTTCCTTGAATCTTGTTGTTTTGATGCTCCTAGATGAAACTTGGCCCGCTGCGAACGGTTTGCGAAGCTATTTTGCACGCATTCAACAGGAAATACGTCGAAACAGCTGAAACTTCAAATTTCATTTTTGAATTTCGATGTTCCAATTTCCGGTCGCGCGACCGCCGTACCTGTACGACAATTACCAGCGCGACACGCGCGCGACCCGCGACCGTCGCGCGCGACGTCGTTCGGGTCGTGTCGCGCGTCGCGGTCGCGGTCGCGGTCGCCGAACTCTGAACGGGGCTTAACAAAAGTGAGAACGAAGAGAGAGTCGACCGCTCTTTTATCCCAAAAAGGCAAATTCCGCTTCAACCGAGAAACAGGCTGAGAGTGGTGTCAATGTCAATTTTGGCTCGAATATCCACAAGACGAGAAAAGCGGTCAAAAGTGGCAAAGAATCCTGATCGTGGGGTTCGTAGGAACGCGAGAAGGATGGATCACTCGAGACCGTGTAGACCAGCGCTGATCAGGACGGGCGTGGAGATGATCGTCTGCCTTCAAAGTCAATGTGTCTCGAGCTACAGCAGTTGAAGCCTTCATGAAGTTGATTAGGCTTCGTCTCTCAAGCAGGCTTGGAAGAATAAAACATTCTCCTGTTTATCTGCAAAGGGCTAGGGGTGACCCAAACGCCATGAATCATGCTGTCATTCTTTTTCTCGCACCTCTCCAATTGCGCAGATCTTATCGCGGCCCATTCCGAATGAGAGGCGTGAAGCCGCCGCTATGCTTTTCTCAAACAAGTTGCGCGCTTTTGAAAACGACATCAAAGATCGGACGGCGATCACAGCAACTTGTTCGGGCCTGAAGGGGCTTTCTAGGGATCCGCGCTGGAAAGCCGGATTCTTGCTTTTGTCCTTTCAACGGGCTCAAAGCCCGAGGGCCCTGCGGACAGATTGTGGCTGTCCATCATCAGCGACCATTGAGACAACGGACCTGGTCGGTTCTTTTCTTTCTCAGGATCAAGCGCGTCTCGGGGAAGGGGGGGGGGTGTGGGGCGTAGTCAGAAGGTTTGCTACAGAAAAGGCTGAGAACTGCTGAAAGCTGCCGAACAACTTGCGTGCCCGCATAGCCATTTCGAGAGAGTCCGTTGTTCAGATATCCACCAAAAAAGACCTTGATGTCCCAAGAGAAAGAAAGCGGGTCTTTTTTAGAGAGAGAGAGACCATTTCATCGGGTGAACGCAGAGAAAAAGACTGAGAGAGAGAATTCTTTGTGTTCAGCCATCCTGTCCAGGCTTCATAAAGTCGTTTCTTTGTTTCAAAAGCTTTGCGTTCTCCTATATTGATATTTTCTACGCCATCGATGAAAATTTCAGATGTCCCATTCGTGTTGAAAACATTCCAGCCTTCGTGTCCATACGGGTAGGGTCTCTGTGTCACCGTCAAACGTGATCAAGCCCATTTCACCTCGCGCGCGACTTTTCGTCGTTTCTTTCATTCTCTTATTGCCGCTTACAAACAATGCAGCATGGTGGCTTTTTTCATTCTGTCGCTGCAAGTTCAAAGCGAGGACAACCATGAACAAGAAAAAGTTTGCACAAAGACTAGCGAGAGCACGACGGCATCAGGGCGGGTTCGGTCGCCAGTCGAGTAACTTTTCTGCGAATTCATTATCGGAAGGCAATTGGGAGACCCCTCGTGATCGAGCCGGGCGTTGCCCATCAGCCAACGATCTTGAAGTGTCTTGCCGGCCATCATTCCATCCAAGCACACTGTATTACCTTCAAGGTCGGACAAGTACTGTAAATGTCCCAGGCTGTCAAGGAGTACAGGTGAACCATCGCTTTTTCCCATTGTATTGTACATTTTGTGTGGTATTGTGAATCGAATTGAAGAGCATAACGCTTTGTGGTTGAAATAAAATACATTTACTTCATCTTATTGTGAGTCTACAACGATTTATCGGCTCATTTATCTCTTCTCAAACGCGAAAAGGCAGCATTCACATGAGCAAAGATTTCATCCGGCGTACGCACGTTTTTCGTCGCATTCGAGGAGGTTGACGTCACCACAGAGGTACATGAAGACTCGGACACGGCGGTTCTTGGTGTCGTTGTTGTGCTACTGGTTTGCGATCGTTTTACAAATCGAAGTGCTTGAGAAAGCGACATTGGCCAGAATCGGTTTCGTCTCTCTTCGGCTCGTAGATTTCTCTCGTTCGTCGTCTTCCCGTTCGAATATCCAGCTTGGCGATTTGTCGACCACCACGACGAAGGTTGTCCGCGTCGAGTTACAAACTCTCCTTCTTGTTCAACTCCATTGTTGGCTCGGACGTTTCTCTCATGCATCGTCGCTCCATTGTAATATTCGGCATTTCGATTCAACCACCAAGATGAAGGTTGTCCTCGTTGTCCTCGTTGAATTCCATACTCTCGCTCTTCATCTTCTCCGACTCCGACGTTGACTCGCAAGCTATTTTCCATCATCGTCTGTCCATTCAAATAGTCGCCATGGCCCTTCGTCGAGGACCAAGGCAAGCGTCCTCCTCCTCTTCGGATAATGAAATCGCCTTGGTCGACGTCCTCTACTTGGATGACCACGGACTCCCCTCCTCCACTCCAATAAGCGGAGTCACCGCCAATGGAGATGCTGCCCACTTGGTCCTCAAGCAATGCGCGCTTCTCTCTGGTGTCTCCATATTCATGTCGAGAAGCAAGGGACGGAGCGGAACTGGTCGTCGCTGAGGAGATCGATTGTCTTTCTCCAGCTTCAAATCTTCGTAGGCGGTCGAGGAACTTTCGCCGCTTTATTGCCTCCTTTCTGAAGGCAACTCAAGCATGAGAAGGTTACTTACTGCTGTCGTGTAGGTTTCTGGGCAGGCAGGAACTTTCTGTAGTCGACATACTCTCTGACAGGCTGAACATTCAGACTTTTACTAGATGAAAGAAGCGCCCACCACAATGCTGACGTAGTCGTCCTCTTCCTCTGGCCTTGTCTCCTCGCCGACGGCGGTCTCCTCAAAAATTATCTCCTCGCCCTTCTTCTCGTCAAAGTTTGACATGATATCGTCGTCGACTGCCTGTTTCACCTCGATCGCATCGGGTACCGCTGATGCGAGCATCAAGGGTTGAATCAAGGATTGCTGCCAGACGCTCGTTTTGGGGGCAGATGTTAAGTGCTTCTGAGTCGCTTTTGAAGCTTCTTGAAAGAGACGAAACTTCTCGAACTCTTCCTGCTTTTTCCTCACAGCCAGTTTCTGTGGCTTCTCCTGAAAAGATTACAAATTCGGAAGAGAAATCACTTGTATTCGAATCTTTCGAAGCTCCTCTTGCATAATTGAGCAGAAGCTGAAGTGGACGCGCTTTCTGTAGCGCCATTGTGAATTGTGAAGGGCGAGTCTGAAATTCTTTTGCAATTTAGCGAGTAACAGGCATCACTCAGCACGTGTTGTTCCTCTGGAGTCTTCTTTCCCTCTTCTCTCCTCCCAATGCACCCAGTAAAGAGGACATTCTTCTTCTTTTTTCAAAAAGGAGGTGGTCCTACTTGAACTTGCGTTCGTCGTTTATGAAGTTGAAAACGGCGACGGTCATGAGACGAAGGAAGAGTTGTAGGAAGACGAAGACGAGCGAGAGGAAGGCAATGAAACGTATCAGCGGAGGGTTCCGTTGGCAATAGACAAGTTCCTGTGAGCGTTCCCCTTTCTTCAAGGGGGCTAATTGAGACACCTCGTTATAACCGCCAAGGTCGGCAGCCAGCGAGAACGTGACGTTGAGGAGAAGTACAACACACGTTGTGTATTGGAAGTAGAGCTGAAGGCGGAGAAGTCGAACACGCTTCCTCAAAATTGCCATCACGAAAAGCACCTGAAAATCAGCTTCAATCGTCAATCTCACCTTGAAGAAGTAGAAAATGGAGATCTCAAGAAGAGTGACGAACAAAATGATAAGCGGCTTTCGCTTCTCAGGATATCCTGGCATGAACAAAGAAAAATGAAGAATGTTGAGGAATAAGCAAATGAATCCAAAGGCGCATTCGATGAAACACACGATGAATGCCCTTGAAAAACACAATGAGCAGGTGAGAGACAATTTCGAACGAACCATGATCGAGTGGCCGGTACTGGTTCAGTCTTCCAGAAAAATGGCATCTGGTACTTCGCCGAGGCATCGTCGAAGTTCCGCGGCCCGACAAGGTCGTACACCTCGAGTGGTGTATTGCGAGGCCAGTAAAAGCGGACCTCTGCATAGCTCAATGAAGTCGCGAGCTAAAAAAAACGTACGCTCCACATCAGCCAGACGGGTCCAGAGCCGATAAGCTTGTCGAGCGAACGAGCCTTCTCGGCGTTCGAGACGGAAGTCGGCGGCCCGTCCCATGCTGGGACGTCACCGCATAAACCTTGGAGCGCGGCCGCGACCAAGGCGAGCACCGAAAAACCGGCTGCCCACTGCTCGCCACTGATGAACGTCTCTCTCTTCCCGGTCCGGCGACGGCTCGCCTTGGCTGCAATTGCCCGGAAGTTGATCTAGAGAGGCTGCTGAAGACGGATTCTATGCGATCACGCTCATGACAACAAACCGCAGGTGATTCGGGGAAAATAGGCGAACGCGTCAGGCTCGACGGGGCGGAGGTTTTTGACATGATTTCAAGTGACCGCCGCGGCCCGTCACTAACCAGCGCTCGATCGCCTTGTTTCAGGCGCGCAAGTCTGGGCGTCGCACCAACCGCGCTGCGCCTCTCGGCGTCTATTTTTGCACTAAACGCAGCAATTCCGCAGTTCGCAGAAAAGCGATTTGATAGGGAACATTGGTCCATAATAGGGCGTCTTGAAAGCAAAGAAAAAGATGTGGAAGTTAGAAGGAAACCACCGGAAGAGTAAAGATGAACTGGGAAGGACAAAAATTTCTGAAGAGAAGAACGCGAGAAGGCGAGGAAACTAGCGTTGCGCTGACCCGAGGAGAGTCGGCGTGAGCGCGGGCGCGCGTGTCATCCAATTAGAACCACAACTTCCCTGTCGTGATGCCCGTTTCGACGCTCACACTACGGGCCGACCGACGTTTCGCCTGATGATGATCGATTGGAGGAGCTTTTCATGCAGGAAGCAAAAAACTCAAATAGGGTCAAGTTTTGTTGTGGCGAGAAAAAATGCCAACGAGACACCACCGACTACCATCAACGTCTCAGTTGGTGGGCTCTCACGTAACTTTTCGTCATTTCATCATGATCTGATGTTGACAACTGCTTGACAGTCTACAATACAATGGTAAGCAGCACACGGATGCGAAGCAGGTCGATGTCGAGATATGGAGCTGGTCTTTACTGTCTTGGAAAGATGCCCCTCCCCCCCCCCCCCCAAATCGTCCTGCATTGCAATTGAGTGCCAGTGTGCATCTTTCGCTGTCGAAGGATTCTTCAGCAAAACATTGAAAACCTTATCTGTAAGAAAAAGTGAATTTTTTTCCAAAGTTTTGGCATTTAACCGATGGAATTGATTACCCTCGAGTCCCTCGTCTTGTGATGTTTGCTGGCAGCGAAGACGTCTTCACCTCCACGCGCCGCAAATCGCGACGCAATCTGCGCTAAGCTGATTGGCTAGCGCGTAGTTGAGGCCCTCGTCTTCGGTTGGAGATGAAAGGGTAAAGATGGAGAGCGTATTCATACAATTCTTGTGCACACCCACAAATCTTTACAATAGTTGATGAATTGCGCGGTCCTGCTTCGTTAGTTGCCATGATATGACTTCTGGCTCAGTCACGGAGCAAAAGAGCATAAGGCTTTGTTGAATTCTGCCCTTTTATCAGCCCGGCATCGAGGCGTGCTCTGCTCGGTGTCTTTGACTCTCTGATGAGTCCTGAAATATTCGCTCTTCTTACTTTTTTGCCCTTTTTGAAAGCAAAACAAGAAGCTTTTTGTAACGGCTACTCAACGGTAACCATGAATGAATCAATTCTTCACATTTACTCGCACGGCTATCCTCTCTCAGTGGCAACCACAAGCTACATCGACTGCGCACTTGATGTACGGGTAGGTGTTTATTGCTGTGTCAGGCATCGTTTCAATTTCTTGTAGTCACGTTGGGTCTTCATGGATGTGATGTTCGTCGAAGGCAGCGTGCCATTGGGCCTCTATGTGCGACAGAACGGAGATCCGAGCAACAAGCAAGCAAATGCAACGCAGCTAATTTGGCCGGCCACCAGCACGACCGACGTTCTCCGCTTTCAACAGACGAGTCGCTCACCGGGAATCACTTTTTGGATGAACCTCAAGCCTTCTGACGAGGAGGGCGATTTTGAACATATACCAGGTCCCGAAGAGTACGAAGCAACTTCTTATTACGTCGCCTTTCACATCATAATTCATTCATATGGTTCGAAGGATTGTTGTCATGCTCAACACCTAAACCATTCAGGCGTTCAACCCAATTGCTTTGCTTTGCACAGCTCTGAAAGTCCTTTGGACCTCTATCACGGATTCACGGTCTACGCGCCAATGCGTTGGGCTGTCGGAGGAAGACAAGCGTTCTCTGACCTTTCCATACCAGAAAGGAGAAGGTTCTAAGAAGCTTGTTCAACACTTCGTTTCCAGGGCCAGCGATTCGAAGTGGAATGTGACGTCATCTTGTGAATGGTCTTTCGACGCCCCGGCTGGTGTGGCCCTTCGGGTTGATACTCAAGTTGTCGATTACATGGGCGTTGGTGATTTCCAAATGAGTTACTTCCTCGACCATGGAGAACAGAACATTACGTGCGCACTTGCGGATAATTTCGATCCAATTGTAGTTTGACAAATGCCACTTCGCGACTGTATTTGAAGGGACTGCCATTGCTGATTCGATATGAAGCCGAGGACGCCTTCGAAGGGGAGGTTTTCATTCGACTTATCGCCTACGAAATCAAACGCAAGTGTTCAAGTTTTTCACTCATCGAGAAGGCGTTATAGAAAAGGAAGAAGAGTTACGCTGTGATTATGAGCTCTCATCGAACGGGAATAATTTTACTTGGGAATTGAGAACACAGCTCTATGCTCCGTTTCAGCCCCATCGCGGCAACTGGCTTCTCCCTTATCTGCCAAATCAGGTAAAACATTCACTACTGTAAACCGAAATTGCTCTGTTGTGACAGAATTGCACCTTCATCATTGATTCGCCTGAGTGGAGCGTTCTTAAAATTCTGGTCTACGGAGCCTATCTCGCTGACGGCGACAGTTTTCTAGTAACGGCCGACAATAAGGACGTCTTGAATCGGTTAGCGCTGAACAATTTCTTTAAAGCTCAGAACCATCACGTACGCGTATAAACAAACAATTATCCGTTTTCAAACAAACTTTGTCGAGGGTTCTGGAGGCATTTTCATGCTGCTCGAAATGATCAGTGAGACTGTCTTCGAAGGAAAAAATTCTTTAAGACTGCGATTGCAACTATTTCTCACCCGCAGAAGGCCAACTTACAATTGACAAGGAAGATATCATCGTAATTCCAGGGAACTTCAACAAGAGCGGCATTGTCTTTGATGACATGTGCTCCAAAAAGACATGCACATGGAAGGTGAATTTTCGCTGTTTTTGCAATTTTCTGGTGTTTTAGAGAAGTTCCGATCGTAAAGTTGTTGTGTTTACGATTGTTGAGATACCGGTAACTGTCACCCTCTTAATCTTCGTGAACGGCCAAGTTGCTGTCAAGTAAGCGTATAGTCACGCTAACAATAAGAACTTTAAAAAGCACTAATGCAAGCGTGTGGGAGAGTTTAACAATTTACCGGGTTCTGGCTTCACACATAAGAGAACGATTTTCTCATGTCGCAGAAGTTATTTTCAGTTCGATTCCGAATAGTCAACCAATGGCTGTTGTTTTGTCAGCCGGAGACCTTATGGTTCAGTTGTATGCCATAGCAATGGAGCCAATATCAAACTTCCACTACAGTGGTTTCATTGTCTTTACGCAAGTTCCTGGTGAGGTTTGAACTTGTTTCACCGGTTTGCCTCGACTTGAATTTTTTATTGTATGGAGTTGAACCAAAAGTTTTTCACTAATTTTCTGTACCGCTGGAACAATTATGGCAGAGCTCATAGCTCACACTTTTGCGTATTGCAGAAATTGTCGATACTGACATTAGCGAGTTTGACGTTCACCTCAAGCAATCTGCCTTTGTCTCAGCCTTGGACTGGCCTGAAGGCATCGCTTATCGCTTTTTATACGACGGCTCTGACGTATCAGTCACGATTCGTGTATACTATGTTCGCTTGTATCCACAGTCCGAATTCGACTCCTATTGGGGAATCGACTTTCTCTTCTACGAAGGCTCGTTTAGTCACACTTTAGGAAGGTATCTCTTTGATTACTTACGATGGAATGGCCTAAAAATTACGATATTTTCATCATTTCGTGTTGCAGTCTTGCGCCAACATGCTTAACCGCGTCATGCTCTGCCGATGACGATTGTGTAGAATCCGATGGTAATTCTTGCTTTTTGTCACATGACTTTTATTTAGAGATTGTACCGAATTATTCGATTCTTCACTTGCCGCTGGGTGCCAGAAAGTCTTTCACCTTCAATCAGCTCTTCATCTTTGAAGTAGTACCAAGTAAGCGTAAGGAAAGCGAAGACAGTGCGCTTCAGACGCCCCTGTGTTTTATTATGTTCACTACATAACAGGAACTCAAGAAGTCTCCATTCGAACAAATGAAGTACAACGCTTTGCTGCCCGTTCAAATGAAGGCCGGCCGCGCGTGGCTATTTATGTGCCGCCAACGGAAATCTTCCTTGTCGGCGGCAATCTCTCACTTACTGTCTGGGCATTTGGTGTGGACGACCTGGAGTCAATCGTCTTCACAAGGTTTCGTTGCCTTTTCAGTTTGTCGACTGGCTCACGTTTATAGGAAAGATCTGGAAACGAAAAAGCTCTTGGTGATTCCCTGGCACATCTTCAAACTCTACATGACGTACAGCGTGAAGAACGCCATTATTCGTTTCATCTTCCTAACCGATTGTAAGAGCTAATTTTGACGACTAATTTTGACGCTTACAGTTGAGGATAACGTCTGGCAGCGAGGAGAGCTACAACAACGTTGGAGCTTCAACTCTTACTCGGCAATGTGCTTCACAGCAAATTACTCGCTCTACTATCCCACAGTCTCAACTCGCAGACCCGTGACCTTTTCTCTTGAAAAGATGTCGGTGCACATGGGCACTTCGCTGTTTCTAGTTGTCAACGGTGACGAAGGACGTTTTCGGTTCGATTTAGAAGGCTTTTTAAAAACATTTTCAGTCTGGACAATCTGAAGGTCGGTACGCAGCTGCCTTTTCCACTTGGCGGCGACTTCGACCTCGAGTATAACATCAAAAGCCGAGACGATCGCTTTGAAATCACTTTTGTTCAAGAATTACTTGAAGACAGTTTTTCTCATCGCAAATTTACGTCTTTCTCTTTTCTCGCGCTCACAACTTTCTTGCTGTTTCCCTTGCTGTTTTGACTTCGCGAGCTTGAAATTAAAAAAAAAGCCCTTTTCCGCAATCCTTTCTACGTGACGCACACAAAGGCGTCGTTTCCGTCACGCCAAAGCCGATCCAGAGCTGATTGGCTTTTGGGTGGCACCGGGGCATTTTATTCGCCAGCACGCATGGGCTCTGAAAAAAATAAGGGACGCAATTGCGAGACAACATGGACAGATAAGATATGTAGTTGAACATGATTTTGGTCCTCTTTAAAACGGGACAAAATCAAGACGTTAAGCGAAGAAAAAGTATGCAAGAAAGCGCAGCGAAGAGCCATGTTGAAGAGATTGTCGGTGAAGCAGACTCCACTGACAATGTGAATGCAACAGAAGAAATGGTGGCGTTTCTGAAAACATTAGTTCAATTTTTACTGGAGGGCTTACAGTGTCGCTTTACACACGTAGTTTCCTTGGTGGATCTGAGATGCGTGGCATATGGCTACGTTCCCGAATAGCACGTCCGATGTAAGTCTGTCTGTGTAGGCGATAGTATAAACTCCGTCTGGAACGGCCGCCGAATCTTTCAAGCACGACATTGTATCGTTTCCATAAAGCGGTTGATTGAAGATTTGAAATTCGTAGTTTTGGGCCGGCACCATCTCGTAGCTCTTGCTAGTGCGAATGTCCACGCTTTTGATTGTGACTGCTGACGCTAAATAAACAAAGAACGCTAGTAGTGGAAGAATGTCACCGAACCGGGACAAGTGAAGTTTGACGAAGGAGTTGACACGGAAGATACTGGCGAGGAAAGCACTCTTGAGGAAGGCGCCGCTGTGGAGGTTTCCGGGGAAGAAGCCGCAGTCATGTTCTTTGAGATTGTCGGCAAGGTTGGCGAAGTGGCGGAGGTTGCAACTTTTGAGGGCCGCGTCGTTGCCGTCGATATCGTCGATTTTGACGTTGAATATCCAATTAAATGCAAACGGAAATCTGTTTCATCGGGAGGCGTATTGTCGCTCCTGAAGTTTGACAAGTTCGTTTATTGCAACAAGTACACAAAGAGCAAAACGAGAAGAACAAAACAACTTGCCACTGTGGAAAGCAGTAATAGTCTCCGATGTTCACCTCCGAACCGAAGAAAAGGACATTTCCGAAAAGCGAATCGTTCGCAACAGGATTCTCGTAGGTAAGAATGCAGCAATCGTCAGACGACCCAAGGACACCTTTAGCCTTGAATAGTATGCAATATTCATTCTTGACCGAATAGAAAGGCCGATCAAAAAGTTGGAAGTAATAGTGCTGTCCGCGTTCCATCCAGAAGCTCCTATTAACACGCAGATCGGCGTAAGTGGAGTTCGGGGCTGGTTCTGGAAAAAATGCTTTTGGAAAAGTTTCAAACCATGACAAAAAACGTTGTCACGCGACGACCAAAACGACGGAGTGTGCTCAATCCCAGATACTGAAACAGTTGCTTAGGATTTGAAATGAATATTCCCACCATTAACAAGCGCAGCTGCTGCAAGAAGAGTAAAAAATGAAAAGCAGATGGAGCCAAGACCACAGCGCATCGTGTTGAAAGTTGGCATTGTCTTATCAAACCCATACAGCTGCCAGCGAGCTGATCGAATTGCCGAGTAACGCGTCTGGCCTCCGTGCCAAGCTCTTGTTTCAAGCTTCTTGCCATTCCTACATGAATGAGCACCCTCATTAATGTTAATGTGCAACTTCCAGTAACTTTCAATAAATTTTGCGTCCCGTTTACGATCTTCACAAGTCCTTGCGGCGGTGTTAAAGGGCACGTTTGTCCGCGACGCACGAGCCAATCAGCTCAACAGCAGATTTGCGCCCCTTCTAAACTCTTGCCGACGATGTTTGATTTTGCGCCTTCGCCTTGCTACGTTGCCGTTGATATTTATTAATCTGATTGGAGGCAGCGCCATCGCTAGGGCCAACACTAACGTCAAAAGAATTGGGGTTGCAAGTTAAAGAAAAGGAACAAACGCGACGCATGACGACCGTCCAGCTGGGCATCTTGTTCAGAGGATAAAAACATTGAACGAGAAGGGGGACGAGACATTACTTATCAATGTGCATTCTTCGCCTCGAAACTACGTGAAGACGATAGTTTCGTTTTCTCTCCACCGCTCTGATATTGTTGGTAAAATGTCGCGGTTGCTTCGGCTGCTCCTCAATCTACTCACTACATGCGTGCTCTATTGCAGATGCCGTACGTGACTATAAGCTTTAACCTTAGAAATTAAGCCCGTTGCGGGGACATAAAAGCGCCGACCGACGTGAACACCGCTCATGAAGCCGATATTCGTGGGAATCGAAGCTACTCGATGAGACGCGGGGAAGTTTATTTTCTTCAAATTTTCGACACGCCGATCTATTTCGCGCCACAAGAGAGTGCTTTTTGCACGAAAGATGGAGTGGACCCGCCACATGGGGTCTGTGTCCTCATCTTCAGTGACCCAGTCCCGAATGGAACTTTCTTTGGAAATGTTGAAATCTTCAATGTGACTGAGGAACATGTCGGCAACTATACTTGCACACATATATTGTCAGTTGTCCTTCTATAAACCACGATGCCATTGAATTACAGGAACTACGTCGCGCCAAGGGTTACAACAAATTTCACCGTCTCGTTGAGCACCGATACAACGTTGACGAACTTCAGTTGTGCAAGTTCGTTCTCACGTCCTCAATTCGCCTTTCAAGCATCAAATGGTCTATTCAGCCCTCCACTTGTTGATATCCGCACCAGCATGAGCTACGAGATATTGGAGGGACAAAACTATCAATTTCAAATCCTAAACGAGCCACTCTACGAGAGGGACGCGTTTTCCTGTCGAAAGGACACCGCGGCGTCCCCTGAAGGCTTTTATCCCGTCCTCTATGTGGTCTCTCTCCCATCAAACGCAAGTTTCGGAAACGTCGGCGTATGCAATGCCTCGATTATTCATCAAGGCAGCTATGTATGCAGAATGACAGTGTCAGTTCTTCAAAATATTGGGTTGAGCCATAATTTTCCGGACAAAGCTTAACTGTTAAACTCTCTGAATCGAATTTTCTACAAAGGCTTTCAGTCTGTTCCTCTCCGGTGGTGAACAACATTGAGGATTGATGGTGGCTACAGTGCTGGTGGGAAGTGCTTCGAACACAAATAAAAAGTTAAAAAATTTCAAACTTGTAAACTTGTCCGGAAAATTATGGCTCAACCCAATATTATTACCAAGAGATTCTTTTCCTTTCCAGGAATGGCTTTGCATCCGCGGTTTCGTTCTTCTTGACATTACAGACATCAAGGAGTCCGACGACGTCAACGATCTGGCCTCTTTTTACCGCCCTCATGATTTTAAAAGCTACTGGTACGCCTACAGCGCTGTTTTAATGCTCGACCTTGAAATCGATAAATATTGTACAAGCAGCGTTTTTTGAAATTTTATGAGACAGGGGAAAGATCGCAAAATGTGGGGTCACAGGCGAAGCCTTTCATGTATCGCAACTATTCCGAAGGGTAAAGGTGAGAGCCTTCCTATACAGAACACAAACGCTCGAAAGCGCGGCTTCACAGCCGTAGTAGAATGGCCACTAGCACAGCTACAATCCCAGGACTTGAAATGTGTCGAGCCGTCCAATACTTTGTCTCACCCATTTGCAGAGCGCGATACAACTCGGATCCGACGTCAAAGCCTATCAGCTCAGCGTCGGATTTGCGTCTCCACTTGGCGAGGAGAAAGGAACGAGACCGCCAAAAAGATCACGAGCAGCGTGGTTATACGGCAGAAACTAACAATTGGGCGAGATGGAATCAAAGCAAAATCGTCTTTATCTTTACAAGTTTACATGCAAATAACGTACATATACAACTGAGATTAGGAGCACTTAATGTTTTTCAACTCAAGATTTGAAGTGTTGCAAAAAACATAATAATACACATGGAAAGTGTCGGCATCGCGAAAGCATCTGCAAGCTTCAAATTGAAACGAGAGAGCCGTAGACTGAAGCCTTTTTATGGAGGAAACCGTTAAACAGCAACGAACCCGGACATGCCGGAAGCGTTATGAATGGTGGCGCAGTTGTCAAGGTTGACACCATGTCGATCGACAAGTTGAACATTGCCCTAGGATTACTTCCGTCGGCTCTAAAATGTGTTTTAATTCATAACGTGGATTTGTGCTTGCGTAACTTACTTGTACCCGGCACACTCGTATTTTCCCGCGTGCTCATGGGACGCGTTGAAGACGATAAGATTTCCGTAGACAGAGCCATTCGCCGGCGGAGCCGGATAGGGATAGTAGCAGACGGTGTTCGGCGTGTCGAAGCCGTCTTTGATGCAGATCGCCTTCTCGGAATGTGTCGCTAACAACGGAGCGTCAAAGATGACAATCTGAAAATTCTTCTGCAGGATAAGTTTCAAAATCTACGTAGAATGTTTCTCCGAGGATCATCTCATAGGTTGTATTGCTTCGAAGATCGACTGTCCGAGTGATGTTGGCGTCAGTTGGCACTGAGCAGCAAGAAAGTAAAAAACGACATTGTGAAAAGTTTTGCTGCACCCAACCCTTGTAAATCTGAAAGCCTACCGGCGCAGTACTTGCCCTTGTCAGTTCGGGAGCGGAGTAATTGCGGAACAACAAAATTGATTTCGGCTTTGACTGAGAAGAAAACACGTCAAGAAACTTAACTTTACCAGAAGTCACTGCAGTTGCTGTAAGAATAAAGCTTTCTGCGAGCATGAGGCCGAAAATGCCACGCGTCACGCCAAAGTGAAGATGCATTTGCAAGGCCAGCGGGTTATCGCGTATGTGTTGGCAGTGAGCAAAAAAAATCGAACATTGGAAGACAGCCGCTCTGTTATGTGAATACAGCGAAGCAGCTTCACATAACGCAAATTTTTAATGAAAATGCAGACTCTCGAAGCTACTGGCCGACGGAGGGGAGTTTGAAGCAAAGCTGTAACGGGATCTCTTTATCTTTCCTCAAGCCGCGTGACCAGTCGTA
This sequence comes from Poikilolaimus oxycercus, assembly GCA_034700245.1. Taxonomy (NCBI): domain Eukaryota; kingdom Metazoa; phylum Nematoda; class Chromadorea; order Rhabditida; family Rhabditidae; genus Poikilolaimus; species Poikilolaimus oxycercus. The sequence continues at coordinate 243 of JAQIXL010002019.1, read as the reverse complement.
GCTGTATTGCGGCCAGCAATTTGGAATGCCATGCAGATAAGCCTCTTCAGTTGATGTTTCTCCCGAATAACTGCAGTGGCATTTCGATTGAACCCCAATTTTGCTGCATCTTTGATGACTATCAATTCCCTGAGCGTTTGCTAGAGGGCAAGAGACTGACAACGACGGGTGCGAGCCCGAACATCCGAAACGAGCCCCAACATCCGATGACGTCATCGGATGTTCGGACTCGCGAAATCGGAT
>JAQIXL010002018.1:0-14708 GCA_034700245.1 Poikilolaimus oxycercus | reverse complement strand
GGACAATCGAATGGTCTTCTTCGGACTCAGAACTTAGATAGTCTCCTTCGGTCTTTGAACTTAGACCTTCCCCCATACTGGGACAATCGAATGGTCTTCTTCGGTCTTAGAACCCCAACTCCGGGCTCTCTTGATTGAACGGACTTAGTTACGAGTCGAACCCCAAGCCCAAGATTGCCTTGGCCGAATGAACTTCGCTGCTTATACGATAGAATCAAGATAGAAGGTTGCATAGTCTTACTTAGTTACGCCTAGTCTGCAAGTCTGCATAATTTTGCTGTGAATGAGACGGCATTGGTCAGTCAAAGAAGTCCAATGGAAGTTTTCTCGCTTCAGCAAGCCCTCGGAGCAACGGCCATCGTCGTGGAAAGAAATGAAAATGCGACGAGACTCGAATTCAAAATGCCAGAAGCAACTTCAAAGACAACAATTCTTATTGAAAGAGGTCTTCGTGGTGAAAAGAGAGAAAATGTTCTAGATACAAGTGTGCGAGGCGAAGATTTCCGTCTCTTTCGTGGTGACGCCTCGTTGGGATTTCAGCCATTGGCCCTGAGAAGGTTGTTTTTGCAAAAGTTTGAACGAAATCTTTAGATTTGGGCTCACAAAAGTTGGAATCAACTCCGAGTCCATGGTGCTTCTGCTCAAAGACCTTGACAGGTTCCTTAAACAAAAAATAAGAAGAATAAAACGAGCAGATACATACACGAAGGACTTGAAGCGCGACCGCTACATCGACTGCGTTCCGAATCGTCTTGATACAAAGAGTGAGTAAATAAATAAATTACAATCTGTAAAATTGCAACAGGAAACTCTTCTAGACGAGGCACGAATAATCCCGGTGAGGATGATGGACTCGATCGGCAGAATGGCGAAATTCGCCGAGGAACACGATGCGGCCCTCGTTCTCGCCATCGGAACACTGCTCGGTGTGGCCTTATGAGAGCAAAAAGAATGAGGAAGTGCAGGCTGGGCGCGGAGCTGCGATGTGATTCCACAGACTGAGGACACGGACTTCATGCTGCGTGCCGAGGACCTCACCGAGGAGTTCGTCGAGGCGATGAAGGACGGCGGTCAAGGGCCGACCGGTCAAGTCGCCCTTCAGCACGACTCTGTTCGTATCATTTTAGTTGTTGTTGCAAGCAAATGAGAAAAATGGCAATTCATAAAAACTGTATTCAAATACAGAGCTCCCTTGAGACACTGGAGAAGTTTTCAGCCGGCCTACAGTCTCGAATATCGTCTTTGAGTGTTCGGCCGACGCTTCGATCGCGCCGTCATGGACATCTTTGTCGCGACGAAGCACAACTCGACCATGCGCTTCACGCCCTTGCACGGCAACATTATTTTTTCTTGGTAAACAGGCTATCTCGACGCATCCTCGACCATCGCCTCGTCGATTGAATCCAGAAGGGCGACCGTTGAACTGTGCAGTCACGCTTCTTTTTTTTAGGTAAGCGGATAAAATCATTTGTTTCTCTAACAATAAGCGGCAAGAAAGTGCTAGAACTTCAGATTTGCGTTGCCGCGTCGATCTGCAAGTCTATCGCGTGTGAGGGAGCGTTGTGCAGGATAACCTTCTGTCGACTGGATAGGCCAGGACAGTCGATTCCCAGAGTATAAAAGTTGAATGCTGTGAGAAAGCACGTGTACCCTAATCCTGTTTTATTGGACTAAGCCAATGACCGATGTACAATATTAAGCACAGAGACGTGATAAAAAAAATGGAGAAGACAAAAATAGACGTTTGAAGCTCTAGGGCTAACAGTCACTATCAAGCTCTCGGCGACTGGAAAAATAAGGAAGAAGACGAATAAAGTCATGGCAAGGAGAACCCGAGAGATGAAGAATTGCGCGAAGCGCCGAAATGAACATGGAGCGACGTGCCCAAATGAAAATAGAGTGAAGCATCCAAATGAAGTGGGAAACAAGGGCAACGAAGACCATACGCCAAGACATCGTGAATGCAAGGTAGCGACGATCACGATGGTTGATATTGCAATAATAGGGATCGGGGACAATTGTGAAAGGCAAATTAAGAGAGATCCAGACGTGAGGCGGGAAGTAAAAGTTGTAAATGTCCATGTCATAAATGAGCTAAACGAATGCGGATTGAGGAAAAAATTGCAACAATTACCTCCAAACCGATCCACATTCGACCGGTGGAGTGTGCGAGCGCCAAGAAGGCACTCAAGCACACTGCGACACCGGCGAAAGAGCGCATAAGCTCGCTGAAACTTAATGATAAGAGGTTTGAAACTTACGTATCTTGTCCAAACCAATGTCCAACGAGAAAAAGCACAGTGGCGGCGGCAAAAAGAATCGAGAACACCTCCACGAAAGGGATACGTGGGTACGCCTAACAATGAGAGTTGAAAGCATGCAATAAACAAACCTCTGTGAGGGTCAAGGAAATGAAGTAGACTGCATGGCTGGAACATGAAGCATCGGCGACTGGCACCGAGACACGGTCGTTGGTAGACTGAACACACGTACATGCAGGGATATCGCTAAATCATGCGTTTGAAACCATGCACACAAACATTTGGCCATAGTTGACCTGGCAGCAGGCAATGAAGAGCGCCGGGAAGATGAGCGAAGAGATGAGGCGCCGGTCGGAGAGGAGGCGACCAACGACTGTCAACAAATTTTCCATGCTGTAAAATAACACTTAACAAGCAATCATGCACTGATCATCATGCAAAATGGATTCGCATCACAAATCTCGTAATCTGCACAGTCATAAGTTGGGTGTGAATTTCACCTGAAAATGGAAATTTGGGGGCGCTCTTGCACGGGGCGAATTTTTTCGCTCTAAAAGTTGGAAATTCGTGTTCTGCGGATTGGATTCCCTATAATAATGAGCAGGAACACGAGTTTAGAGGGATTAATAGCACGAAAGTCTTGGTAAGAACTTCGAAAGCAAAGAAACAAAAAATTGGCTTGAAAATCGAAACTTGGGGGCGCTCTTGCACGGGTCGCATTTTTTCGCTCTAAAAGCTGGAAATTTGTGTTCTACGGGTTGAATTACTTATAATAATGAGCAGCAATACGAGTTTTAAAGGGAAAACATCACAAACATAATAGAAACCAACCGCACGCAACGACAACACGCAATGGAATGAGCTGAGCGATTTCGCACTCGAAATTCGAATTGCGCACGGGTTACTGTAAGCGCACGCCAAAAGTTTGAAAATCTAGAAGACGTCTTAATCAGCTAAAAGCCGCCTCTAAGGAAGTATTTTGTCTACTGCTGCCGTTTTGAGATGAAGGACGCTGATTTGATGCACAGATTTCGCTCGACAGTCGGAGGTCAAAAATAGTTTTTCTTCAAGCGCGATCCCTTGTTGACGCGCATATTTTTCTTCTTCTAAGCTTTATGAAAAGACAGCAAATCGACAAAATAGGAAGAGCAAGTTAGTTAGATTGCTTCTTTGTATTTCGTGTAACTACTGGCTCATAGATGCGAGCCGCAAACAACGTGGCCGTCGAGTAATCTTCAAAGGATGCGTGATCGTGCAACCAAAGCAAAGCGCGCGTGACGGTTTTCTCTTGAAAGCGAGTGTGGAGTCGCTGCAAAGCCGTCATCAAGTACTTTCGTCATACCGCTCTGATGGAACTTCGCGCCACGAAAACGTTCAGGAGAGAAATGGCCAACTGCTGACAACTGACAGCTTCAACAACCGTAAGGCTGCCGTTGATCCTTCGACTTCGAGATCGTACTCGTTTGGCCTACATCAAACTATTCCGAAGAGCCAGTTTGAATAAACCTCGGCCAATACGGCCTGAATGATTTCAGCAGAGATGAAGAACAGGCGGTCGTCAGTTTTAGGCGTAGCTAAGGTGTCATCGACTAATGAGCGAAGAACAAGGCTACAGTAATCCTGAAAAGGGATAGAAAGCGGATAAGACGATGAATACCTGAAGTTTGCATGAACATGCCGTCGTGGAAAAAGAAGTCAGCGAACGTATCGCATTGCTTTTCCCTATCAGTTTGTCGGATATGAGGTTACGCTCGGAAAATGGCAACAACTTTACAGTCATCGCCAGAAAGACTTCCAGATGCTCAGGGTCAGAAGCGAATTTCGTGTAAAGACGCGAAAAGTCAGACTTTTGTAGAAGCGATACAAGAGAACACTGCAAATAGCAAGGTTAAGGGCGAAAAATAGACCACTCCTCGCTGATCGTCCATTTTTAACAGACCATGCATCGTTTCCAAAGAGGCGCTTTTGAAGGTGCTGGGCCAGAGTGATCTGGCAATTAAGCCGGACACTGGCCGGGTCACCTTTAAACTGATTTCAAGCGAAATACCGAAACGAACCTCGACAAGGGGCAAATATTCTTCCACAGAAGGTCGCGGAACGGTGGTGGGTATTGAACGCGGGATAATTCCTAACAAAGCACTCTGAATGGCAGCCCCTTGCTTGGCGGCGCGACTAAAAATGTGCATGCGCTCAATTACGCACTTTAATCCTGAGATCGGCTTAGAATTATCCGACTCTTTGTTTCCGACATGTTGGCAATTAAGGGCGGGACCTGTGGAATACGAATGCTGAAGGGCTGCTTCTAGAAATTCCGAAAGAGCATTATTGGGTACAAGATTGGAGACAAAAATCCGCATATCAGGTGTAATAAAATCTGGGTGAGCCTGAAAGACAATAATAATGTTAAAAAACAAAAAACTAACAATTGCGGCGTCACTGTTAAAGGGATAATAGCTAAAGCATAATACGAATCGCCATACGAAGACGACAAAGGCATGAACTTGTACCAAACCGCTAATAATCGTAAAAAGGGCCAAGAAAGCGTAATATTCTCCAAGAACAGAGAATCCGGGCGTCGGACATAGCCAATAGCCATACGCCTTTTCTCGTTCATCGGTGACAATGTAGAGATGCTTCAAGCATATGAACCGCGATAAGAATTACTTCTGTCTTTCGACAATATCCCTGAGGAGGAAAGGCGCGATTCCAGTATGCCTTGAAATTTTCGAACCCCCAATCGCTTTGCAGTGAAGTCTAAAAATCTTTTGCAAGAGTAAAAGCAAACTAACAAGAATGTATTGAATACTGTGGCCGTAGATGGCATCGAAAACGTAGAGATAGCCGAACGTCGTAATAAACATTTCGACAAGCTTCCACACGAAAACTCGAATAACAAGACGTCTGCCGGAAAGCGCCGCCACGCAACACGTCTGAAATGGTTTAAAATGGCTAATTCAATTCAAAAGACTGAAATGGCGAGGCAAATTTAAATGGCTTGTTTCAAATCTTACAAATGCGTTTTCGAATTGTAAGCGGTTCATAGCCGTGTTTACAGCCGCTTTTATTTTCGCCGATTGGTCCGATGAAGTTCGGCAGATGTCTTCTCTGTAGTCGAAATGCCGGCCTAAAAATAACCGCATCAAGCGAAACACATGTAGGCTCACCGATGAAAGATGTCCAAAGGAGATGAAGGCCAACAAAAGCGACAACAGCAAGTCCATGAGAAATGCAAATGAAACTCATATTGGCCCAGCTTTTTTCAACGCTTTGATGTTGTTCGACCCTCGACAAACTCAGGATGTCGATGGGGGTGGCCAGTGGGCGTCTGGGAACAAATAGACCTGGTTCATCACGATTACAATAATGAGCAATGCTCGAGCCAGTGTGATCTAAAGTTTGCCGAGAGCACGATTGAACATACGTTGGTCGTGGATCAAAAGACAATAGGCGGGAAGCTTCTCTTGTGAGGAGAGCAGCCAGAGGCGACCGAGGACCAACATGTGGAAGCAAATAAAAACTGAGCAAATACCCAAATTCACGTAATCCGGCACTTTCTTCTTCTTGTAGAAGCGTTTGATCCAATGGCCTATCAAAGCTGCCGCACCAGCGCCCACTGGATCCGTCATGCCTGAAAATCATCACTTTATGCAAGGAAAAGCAGGGAATACGCGCAACAACGATCACGAGAGTCACGGACGACAAATAAGAAAGATATAATGATTAAGAGTTAGACATGGGCAAGCGCGGCCCGGTAGTCACGGTCGGCGTACAAGCGGTACTTGACCACTTGTTCGAGATCCGTTGAGTGCTTGGTCTCATGAGACCGAAGCATGGCCTCCCAGTGAGCCACGGTCACAATCGCTGGCGATGCATCCTTCTGCGCGCGACGTAGAGCCGCCTTGCACATGGAATGAATGTCCGATCCCGTCCTTTCAACAAGTTCCTCGGCAACAGAATCGACATCAAAGTCGGAATCCATAGAGGATGTCGAAGTGATGAGGAAAGTTTTCAACATCTCCACTCGTTGACACTGTCCTGGTAGATCGACGAGAATTTCCGTCTCGAGTCGCTCGGAACGTAGTAGAGGAGCGTAGATATCTTCTGGCTTGTTCGTTGCACACACGACCACGATTCCGTGACGTTCGTCGCTGTTGAAGAGTGTCAATAACTGATTCACGACACGGCCGGCGAAGCGTGAAGATGCGTCGCCGTTGTTTCCCGCCATCGAGCTGACGGAGTCGAACTCGTCGATAAATAGAAGTGCCTCCGCCGCTCGAGCCACAGCAAACACTTCACGTAACGTCTCTTCTGTAGCTCCGATCCATCTTGATGCAAGTGATGACGCCTACATACAAAGCGTGAGTTCAGGATCTACAAAAACTCACGGCGATAGAGAGAAGACCGAGTTTGCACTCGGCTGCCAGTGCCTTCCCGAGGAGTGTTTTGCCATTACCTAGGAGAATAGAGAAAATGGAAGAGAAAACCTGGCGGCCCGAACAGAAGAATGCATGGCCAATTTGCGACCACAGTTGTCTGAGCATTCTGGTGCTCTTTAACGATTGCCACGACGCATTGCTCTAGTTGTCGTCTAACATGATCAGCAAGGATCACATCTCGCAGGCCTGACGCCGGCGGCTGTGTAACGCGGACACCCAAGTCTGCCCACCAAGGTGGAAAATAATTCAGTGCAACCTAAAAGAAAATATATTTTGTTCAGATAAACCTCAAAGTTGATTTTTGAAACTGTTGTCTCCAGTGAAGAGTCCGCAATAGCTTTGCAAATAATCGAACGAATGCGATCGAACGAATAGCCGCGAAGCGCTTCAACCATCTAACAATAAGCACAAAGTTGAATTGAAACGTAACGCACGTCATTCTCATGAGGTAAGACGCTCTGCACGGGAGCGTTAATGTACGGCGAAAATGTTCCAATTAGCAGCCGTCGAACAATCTTCCGGCGTCTTTCTGAATCAGGCACAGAAATATGCCAACAGCCCGCGTAAACGGCAGCATTAAACTGTCGTCGAACTAGGCCTTCATTCGCGGTGTCGTAGAGAAAAGCCACAATAGTATTTTTCGCAGCCGCCTCCAGCCACAAGTTGAGATCCACATGTGAAAAAAGCTGTACCAATGCCTCGATTTGTAATTTGGCTAACCTTTTCACCGATTAAATTCTCAACATGATGAACAATCAGCATGCTTTTAAGGTTGACTTCCCGCAGCAACGTTTTAAATTCTTTCTCCAAAACTGTCGAATTTACTGTTCTACCTAAACGGCGCTATTGTGTGAGAGAAAAAGGTCAAACGGCGTTATTGCATGAGAGAAACTCACAGTCCAAGAATGTGGGTTGCAGAGTGTGTTTTCGGGCCAGCGCTGTCACGAATTCGATCAACCTCGACTCCGCGTCCCCAGAGAGAAGCAAATGCCGAGGTGCATTGGCGTCAAACAAGCCACGGTAAATGCGCTCACCAATCGATGACACAAGTGTATCCTGAGTTCACAATACAAATTTCATTTTTGGAACAAGTAAACTTACGAGTGCAAAGTCTTCGAGAATGTCGTCAACGGACTTCTCGACTGCATCAGCCAAGGTAAGAGCGGTGTTCTTCGTAACGAGAAAGAAAGTCTGGATGGCAACCTCTACCGATGCGACAACTGTGTGGTCGTCGTCAAAAACGAGCGTCTTTGGAACGCCGTGAGTGAATGGAATTCCCTCCCGGACATTGCTAGCAATTATTCGGAAACCAGCGATGCAGAATTCAAGTTTTCTATTCTTAGTCAATCCTTCAAGGCCACTGTGAATGGTCAAGACTGCTTCTAAAGTCTCGCCAACGTCGCGTACCAGTTCAATGCTAAAAAGAGAGAACTATAAATATCTAAAATGGAATAAACCTTGTGGTCTTGGAGTCGAACTTGAAGCCATCCGCAGGGTGCATCGCGACCGTATCCTTTGGCAGGCCTTCCGATTGCTTCAAATGATAAAGGTCCCATTGTCCGCGATTCGTCTGAATCAAATAGAAAGTCAGTAAGAAGCAGACAAACCAGTAGTTTAACACATTTTGTCTTACTTGGTGCAGAAATCGTACCAAGTTGAAAACAAAGAGAAGAGTTTGCGTGAACCTCGAACCGAGGAATTTCCCAATCCGTCTTAATGGCAATGTTTGCCATCGGTTATGCTTCCTGTAACATCAATCTGATTTTGAGTCGATTGCGAGTCTTTCACGAGGCGTCTTACAGCCCTTAAGGGAAAGAGCATTCCGAGATTTTATAAGTATTGTACAAAGGCGTCTTTTGACTAGGAATATGGTTTGAAGTTGAATGAGGAGACGATAAAAATGCTGAATAAAGGCGGGACGCCGGGCTGATTCCGGTGAGATGACATGCAACGATAGCTCGTCGTGTCGACGTATCATTTCTGGCATTCCAAAATGTTATCATATCTGGCAGTGCCGCCGCCGAGCTGGGTCAGATAAGGAGAGACTCGAGCGGCGGCGGCGTTCAAATGGCGGAGTGCTAAATCCGCCCGGGACTTTATCATCCAAGGCTTCCCTTTGAATACGGTTCCAACTCCGCGGCGCGCTTCTTTTCACTTGTCAGATAGTTCGAATAAAGCTCGAGGAAATTCGTCTCAAATTCTGTGTTTAAATCCGCCGTGGGAGGGGGGGGGGGTGGATCTTCAACATTATCCCTCACTCTCACATTGCGGCAATTTCAAGTCCTCGTCACATTTCCATTGTCGAAACTTTGTCTCTATTTGTTTTTCTATGTATGTTCACTTCTGCTGCCGGTCTCCTCCCTTCACCATTCCGACACACTTCTTCCAACAACCTTTGAATTAATAGAGCAATTCTGCTGTGTAACAAAAAATCTTGTTTCTAAACGCGTCTAACACATCGAGTGCCATGCTCACGGCCTTTCGCCAAAGGCTACAATGTTCCTTTTTCGTGACGAGCGGTCGAATACAATCCATGAAACTGTTGAAAGTTTTTCTTGCAGCGAATGAGCGAGGAATTGGTGAAACTACTCGCCAAAAAAGCATTATGCGATGAGAGCGATGACGAAATTCAAGAACAGCAACAGCGACAACAACAACGACATCGACAACAGCAGAAGACCGTCAAGACGGATAACGAGGAAATGGAAGATCAACAGTCCCAGGAACTCTTGACAGTGAAAGCAGAAGAAGAACAATCAGTCATCGTTCTCGAAGAAAACCAAGTGTGTACATATTCATCCAGACTAATCAAGTTTCATTAGCAGAAATTATGTATAAATCCTTCGGAAAACGACGAAAGCGAAGAGCAGATGAACGATGACCGTGTCTTGCATGACAAGAGCAGCGATGACCACGGCGTGGACGACGCAATGAAGGAAGAAGACATGTCTAGGTAAGCTTCCTTCTCTTACATTAGAAGCAAATTATATGAAGGCTCTGCTTTTTTTCTCATTTCTGTGAGGAAATTGATTTATTTTTTCCCGGAAAATACGAAAATGATACGATACAATACCTAATGTATTTGATTGTTTTTCTAGAGTTGCAATGCGGTGTGATGCATCGAGTGCCATTGCCGGTCCATCAACTGACAACTGCCAAAGCGAAATTCTTAACGACAGAGAAGTGAGTTTTTGCTAACTACAATACATACACGCACATTGTCCTCAGTGAAAACAGCTCAATTCATCGAATGTCTTCTTTTCAGGCAGAAATAAACAAGTTGAAAGAAGAAGAAAAGCAGCAGGAGAAGTTAATGGAAGAGATGAAGTTGAAAGAGAAGGCGCCGGAAGACGAGATGTTGACCGAAGACAAGCGGTTGCTGATCAGCGAGGTGGAAGCGCAAGTGAAAGCCCTAGTGGAATGCGAGCAATCCTTTGAAGAGATCAAGAAAGAGCTTTTGGTTGATTTGGAGACGGAGCTGAGTGAAGAAGACAGAGCTCGAGCTCTGCTCGACAATCTCTACATGGAGAATCTCCTCGAGTCCTTGCCCAACAAATTGTCTGGTTACTTTGAAAGTCTCTTCAACCAAGGCCACCCCAGTCATAAGATGCGATGGCTCAAAGCCTGTGTCGAGGATCTCACCGAAGACAACATTTACGGATTGTTTGAAGCTCGTTTTGATGAAGTTGTTCAAGGCGAACCGAGACTAAAGGCCAAATTTGCGGCCAATTTTCGAGACGTTTCAAGAAGATTTCAAGAGGAGGGAGGCCAAGACGACTCTCATCGACTCGCTTTTTCTGGAATGAATCAATTTGTCAAGGAGACCCGTAGTCACTTTTTCAAGGCGTTTGACCGACGTACCGAGTTGACCGGCGAACTCGGCATCTATCGAAGTCTTCGCGTCTGCTCGAACTTTCGTCGATCACAGCTTTTCTGCTCGGCGGTGCAGGACCTGTGGAGCAAGCTGCACCCCTATAAGAGCGAACGTCCCATTGAACCCGATAAGGACGCCGACGAACAGATAGAACACGGAGTCTTCGCCAACGTTGTCAAAAACCTGCAGAAAAACTTTCCCCTCAGGCATGATTTCGTAAGGAAACAAATCGAGGATCTGTTCAAACCTCTGCATTGGCAGCTCATCGACAACGGCCGCGTTCTTGAATTCAGTGATAGGAACATCAAGCTAAGTACGGCTCTTCAGAAGTATGCGCAAGAAACGGAAAAGGAGCTCGAGACAGAGACGGAAATCCAAGAAGTTTGCTTCGTTGCCGAGATGGGTATTGATATTGACAGCGACTTCAAGATGCCATCGAAGAATATTGTACTTGCTGCCAAAGAAATCAACGTATCTTCGAAAGTTGATTGGGACCTGAGTGGAGCAGCCGGGAAATCGTCGATCGGCAAGCCAACGAAGGCCGCTAAAGGCCAGCCCGGTGTGCCGGGCCGAGATGGCACGGCGGGCGAGAGCAGCGGGACGATCTACGCTATGGCCAGAGCCATCACAAATTCAGAGCGCTGGACGGTGCGGCTTTGCGGCGGCGACGGCTCTCCCGGGCAGGACGGCGGCGACGGCGGCGACGGCGAAGACGGAAAGAGCAAGCAATACACCGAAGACGTTGATTTCGGATCACGTCTCACGGTGAAAACTGTCAACGACGTCAAGCAAATTACCTGTTCATTCGAACCTAATTGTTTTCCTTCCTCGCCGTATCACGATTTTGCCGCTTTTTTGGGTAGCGAAGGCAAACCGGGAGGTCGTGGCGGTCAGAACGGCAATGGAGGAGAGGGAGGAAAGAAAGGCCGCTTTGTCGTTTTTGGACCCGGAGAGAGCAAGGTGGAACATTCGGTCAGCGTTGTGGCTGAGGAGGGCAAAGCTGGAGCAGCAGGCGAACCGGGCAAGACCGGCACTCCGGGAAAAGATGGATCCGATTTTGCCTGCGCTAACAGTTGGTTCGCCCCAAAAGAGTACTTCGACACGAAAAATAATGACAGCAAGATCCGCTTCAAATTTGGCGATAGCAACGATACCAAATATTATTATGCGCCAGGCTTGTGTACATACTTGAAAGAGAAAAGCTTGCCCACGGAGGGTGAAGGTGATTACGTGACGGTCGTTTACGCTGGGGAGCCGCAACGCAAGGTTCTTGCCGAATCGGAGGCGAGGGCTGCGAAGAAGCGAGACTCGGAGCGGCAGGGACAAGCGATTGCCAAGAACACGGCCAGCATCAACGTGAAGGCGATCGCGGAGAAGTATCGCTACATCTTCGAGACTCACGATGAGGCGAGGACAGCGGAAAAGTCCACTGAAGCAGAAATCGGCCGACTTGCTGTTCGAATCGATGTTCCTCAGGAGGCACCGTACTTGGCGAAGAAACGGATTCAGTTGCCTATACTTGAAGCAAATATGTTTCAACAGGTGTTTGAACATCCAGAAGCAATCGTCGCCGATCATGCCATGTTCAACGTTCCTTTTAACTCGTCTCAAACTAAAAAGCTCCTAAGGACTTGCAATGTTTCGTCTCTTCCGGATCGACTGAAGAAGAAACTGCTGGCGAGTCGCCTTCGTGTTCTGGATATGAAACAAACAACTCCTTGGCAATCGCCTGGCGACCATTTAATCCCTCGTCAGCAGAAAGCGCCGAGACGGATTCAGCCGAACTTAGAACAGAGATGGAGCAACATCAAGGCGGAGCTGCAGAAACGCAACCGCGACTGCTTCCCCTACCTCAGCCCAACAGATCACAGCCGGGTTCGTAACAATGTCTATGATCTCCTCTGTGATGCCAACATGGCCCGGTCGTTTATTTCGGATGCTCTTGATAAGGCCCTCCAGCAGCGTCTCACTCTGGGGAAATTTATTCAGCTGAACAAGCTTTTTGATAACTTTAAAACGCTTCAACTCGCACGGAACTACTGAGAGGGAACTGTTGGGGGGAACGGCGGGAATAATTAAATTTGAATTTGGATACGGTAACTGGAGCATCGTTGTTTTTAAATACCTGAAAGGCTTTACCTGAAAGGCTTACCTGAGATGCTTGCACTTCATATGCGTCAGCATATACGTCAACACCCAATGTGCGTCAAGACACGTAATGTACGTCAAGGACGAATAGAGTGAAGAAAAGCTCGGAAATTGAGGGACTCAATAATCGTCTCCACAAGATGCGAGCAAAACTTCAAATCTACCGTATCCTACAGTAATCAGGAAATAATCAGCGTTGGAAGTATTGTAAATAAGCAAAGAGAATAAGCAAAGAGAATAAGCAAAGAGCTTTCAGCAAAGAGCAAGGATTTTCCTACAGTAGTGCATTCGCGTCGGGACCCAGCCTTCGCGCCATTTTTCCTTTTCGCGTCGGGACCCTCACTTCGCGCCAAAAGACAAGGAAGAACGGAATAATCAACAAAATTCTCGTTAGAGAAAAGCAATTTAGGCCAGACAGGCAAATTGAGCACCACGATGAAACAAAATGGCAAACAAAATGGAAGAACTTTCTGGAATTCAACTGGATTAAATGGAAAGGATGAGCGAATTTTCTGGATTGCATTCGTGTCGGGACCCAATCTTCGCGCCATTTTTCCTTTTCGCGTCGGGACCCTCACTTCGCGCCATTTTTCATTTTCGCGTCGGGACCCAGCCTTCGCGCCAAAAGAGCACTAGCTTGAAGAACGGACTAATCAATACGAGCTAGCCTTCTCGTTAGAGGGAAGTAATTTAGGCCAGACAGGCTAATTGAGCACCACGATGAAACAAAATGGCAAACAAAATGGAAGAAGAGAACTTTCTGGAATTCAACTGGATTAAATGGAAAGGATGAGCGAAGCGAATTTTCTGGAATGCATTCGTGTCGGGACCCTCACTTCGCGCCATTTTCAACATTCGTGTCGGGACCCAGCCTTCGCGCCATTTTCTACATTCGCGTCAGGACCCTGACTTCGCGCCAAAAGGCAAGGAAGAACGGAATAATCAACAAAATACTCGTTAGAGGAAAGCAATTTAGGCCAGACAGGCTAAGCACCCACGGAGTGAGTTTGGAAAAGCAACAACTGGGAATTTCCTGGAATGCATTCGTGTCGGGACCCAACAGACGCCATTTTTCGCGCCTTTTCGCGTCGGGACCCTCACTTCGCAGCAAACCGCCTCAAAGTTTTCCGAGAAATCAAAACTGAGAAGCAACCACACAATAACATCGCTGATCAAGCAAATAAAAAGGAAGGAGGGAGGAAGTGCTAATAAGAAGTTTCGAGACTAGTGGGAATAGAATTTTCTAGAATGGCTGGAAAATAGGGACGCCATTGATTGTTGGCCAAGAGAAGATGGATGCATGAAGAAATCCTGCGAAAATTATGCAAACAAGTGAATAAACTGAGTGGGCGCACAGCGAAGGAGCGGACGGAAGAGGCTCGCGTGGCTAATGTGGAGGGGGTCTGGACGCTGAGGGGCGGGGCTTAGCGAGAGGCCCTCGCAGAGACCCTTCTCTGACCTGCGAAATAGCATGGGCTCTCGCAGAGACCTTTCTCTGACCTGCGAAAATAGCATAGGCTCTCGCAGAGACCTTTCTCTGACCTGCGAGATAGCATGGGCTCTCGCAGAGATGCGAGACGAGAAAGTGACTACGAAATAGCACTGTCCTTTTCGGTCTGTGCGCGTCTCTTCCATCGATTTGCGAAACTCGTCGCGCCTCTATCGGCTCCAACAAGGCACTAGGCAACCCCAAGGCATATTCGAACTAATTCTCAACGAAAAAAGTTGCAAACATTCACAGAATTGCGAAACAGTTGTGGGGGAGAGCGGTATAAAAGGCACCCTTCCCGCCACCACTCACATTGCGACGAAATGCAGGGCTCGAGTGCTGCCGCTCCGGAAATTCCTTCTACTTCTTCTATTTCTACCGATTTTTCCCGTTATGTTGACAATGTGACGGCCTCTACGATACGCAATGACGTCAACAGGAGTCGACGGACGATCGTCCGAGGATTCAAGATGCGCCATCTCGCGGAAATCACGGACCCC
>JAQIXL010002017.1:0-14712 GCA_034700245.1 Poikilolaimus oxycercus | reverse complement strand
AGGCTCTTCATTGTCGACTCGCCGTGAGTTTCTTTCCATTTTCCTTTGAAGTCAATGCTGTATGTTGTAGGCTGCTGGGTCTTCTCGAGACTGAAGGCGAATCACGCGCATCGACAAGCAGGGTCCGGCGCCTCTCCAACCGGGATCTACGAGGACAAGTCTGTGACGACGCTTTCTTTTCTTTCTTCTTTTCCTCTCGTTGTACATTTGGCTCTATCAAGAGGTTTTCTTCATGCCTTGAGTTTATCATGTGTAGGAAATAAACTTGAACTTCTCAATTGTTGTACTTTTGGGACGCTTGATGGGCGACTAGATTCTTGCCCGAATCGAGGACTGACGGGGATTCGCGAGCTTTGCCGTACCAGTAGATCCCCTTCAATGTAGCCATGATGAGATGAAAGCAAACTTTGTGTCCTAGGTGAAGAGAAGAAAGAAGGAATGGGTACTTGTACGACTGTGGGATATGGAAAGAAGGGCGGGCGTCATTAAAATGTGGACACGAGGCAAAATGTCGCCCTCGCGACAAAGTCGTGTCGCTTGCAGTATAAACGGGCGACAGCGACATCGCGTGTCGCGCGCGCGACGCGACAAAAATATTGTCGCGCGCGACAAGCCGTGCGACAAGCGACAAAAGTATAAACGCGCGACGTCGCGTAAACTAATTTTGTCGCGTCGCGCGCGCGACGCGCGATTTTGTCGCTCGCGCGACAAAAGTATAAACGCTCCTTAATGCACGTAAAGGTCTATGATTAAGACGAATTGCACTTTGAGAACAACAACAAGTCTCGATTTCGAGAACGACGAAAAAGTGGAACTGGCCAAATTTAGCGAAAACGCCAGGAATAGCGACAAATAAACCATTCGTGTTGTTGGATGGACGACAATATTTTGAGAAAACAAAGGTTCTTCTTGCAGATAATCTGCACGGGCGCTCGTCGCGAGGCACAGGGATTCCCGATTCTCGCCGACCTCTCTTATATGCTTCCCTGCTCCTCGAATGCTTTTCCCAAGATCGAGTAAGCTTCAAAAAATCAGTTTATGATGATTTTTCTCTTTAGCCCAGAGGAGGATATCGCCTACTTGCCATTCTCGTCTGGAATGAACGGAAACAAGAAGGGAATCCGAGTCACACACAAAGCAATGAACGCCAAGATTTCTACGTCAAACAAGTAAGAAAAGAAATGGAAAAGAGAAACAGAAACTTTAGTCCGCGTTGCTATATCCAGCCATTGGCGGGCGAGTGCACGGTCACCTTGATGCCATTCAGCAAGCAGATCGGAATGGATGTGAGTCTTCCTCGACGTTTTATTAGTTTGAATCATTTCAGACTCTCTTCAACGCTTTGTTCAATGGAGCGACAGTCGTGACGGTGTCGAAGATGTGTGTCCACCAATTGATGGAGGCCCTTGAATTCCACAAAGTAAGCAGAACTGTTCTTGTTCAACATCGAAACATTCCAGGTGAAGACGGTCGTCCTCAATCCGTTGATGCTTCGACTCATGTGCAATGAAGAAGAAAGATCCGAGGGAAAACTGAACCTCCGATCCCTGGAGACCGTCGTGGTGGGCACAGCTCCGACGACAAAGGAACTTGTTGACCTCGCGAAGAGAACCTTCCCGACACTGAAGAACATCCTGCCTGGTATAGTTTATTCCCCTAGCAATAAGCTAAATGTTTTAGTCTATGGCATGACCGAAGTGGGCCTGATCTCGAGGACAATGCCAAACTTTTCTCCACGGCATGGAAGCTGCGGGATCCTTGCTGCGAACATCGAGTTGAAGGTAAAATTCTCAGACGTTGTCCAAACCCAAGTCTTCAGATCGTAGACATCTTCAGTGGCGAGGAGCTCGGAGCCAACAGAACCGGCTTGATCTTCCTGGCTGGGCCAAGTGCCAACGCGCCTTATTGGAACAACGACGAGGCAAATCAAGAGCACTTTGTCAAGGGATGGAGGAATACTGGTGAGTCGCAGTTTTGATTTTGAAACAAACGTTCATGCACAATTTGTGTTCGTTGTGCACTCTCAGGGCTTGTGTATTTGTCACAAAAGACAATTATTGATTTTCAGGCGACATCGGCTACTACGACGAAGATGAGAACCTCTTCCTCGTTGACAAGACCAAGGAAATGATCAAGGTGCACGGCTACCAGGTTGGTGTCCACTTTCAAAATCTCATCTTGTCCAGGTGATTCCAACAGAAATCGAGAAAATCCTCACTTCACATCCTTCGGTGGCCGAGGCAGCCGTGGTTTCCGTTGTGGACGAGAGTGCCGGAGAGCGTCCCTTCGCCTTCGTTGTTCTGCAAAATGGACGAGCTGTGTCTACCGAGGAACTTCTCGCTTTCACAAATTGTAAGGATTTCTAACTCTGAACGTGATCGAATGCGTAGTAGCCAATTTTTAATTGTTTTTATAAACGCCAATTGAGAAACCGTCAAGTCAAACTGAGCATGTCCGATTTTTCAGCTCGAATCGTTCGCTACAAGCAGCTGGTCGCAGTGGTCGTGGCTCAAATGCTACCGAAGTCTCCCTGCGGCCGCGTGCTTCGTCGTCTCCTCGCCGAGGCCGCCGCCCTCAATATCACGTCATCATAAATGTTTCATGTCTT
The DNA here is from genome assembly GCA_034700245.1 of Poikilolaimus oxycercus. Lineage (NCBI taxonomy): Eukaryota > Metazoa > Nematoda > Chromadorea > Rhabditida > Rhabditidae > Poikilolaimus > Poikilolaimus oxycercus. Next base: position 12,104 of record JAQIXL010002017.1, on the reverse strand, counting down.
CCACGTTTTTATATACTTTTCGTAGCTAATTGAGGGCTAAACCTTTAGTTGCTAGAAATTTCCTCAGATTTGATATTCGCTCACTTGTCCATGTTCGGTTGGTTTTTCTCTACAAAGAAACGGTTTTCACTCTTTATCCATAAGTGCTCAAAAAATCTAAAAACAAGCCAAAATGACGAAACAATAATCTACAAATCTTGGTTGCACTTTCTCTGAATAATTTTCTTGAGTCTCTTTGTTGATGTAGTTCCATAGTGCCTGATCCCACCATCAACTTGACGGTGTACACCAAACTTGTTCTTTCTCTTCTCACTCTCGCATGTACAAGTCGTGTGTCAGTTTTGCTTTCTTCAAAATCCTCCTCTCAAAGAACTTGTAGAACAAAAACGGTCTCATTTGGTGCTTCAACTAAAAAAAACAACGAAATGAAAAACGTATACAACTTGTCTCCAATTTGCAAATCCCTAACGAAGTTCAAAGTCATTGAGCCAGATTGCTTAGATTTCTGTAAAAGTCTTTGTTTACAAATCTTTATAGCTAAAGGAGCTAACTAAAAGAAATGAAAAGTTCAATTGGTCTCGTGTATACTTCGATTCGCGATTGCTGTACCTAATGCGGTCACCAACATAATCTTATTCAGTCCCATTATGTGCACATACGATAGATGTCTTTGTTGAACAAACTAATGCAGATGTACATAAAGATCTTCTCCACAAATTGTTCAATGCACAGCGCTAGTGATGCGTTTAGGGAGTTGAGATGAGAATGAGACATGGCAGCCGCTTGCGTCAAAAATCTTAGAAACTCATTGCTACTTGACCACTCAAGGCCATCCCAATTCGCTGTTATAGCAATAGAAGGTGTTAGGAGCAGAAAAGGAGCTTATCTTTGAGAGCATGGAGAAGGCTCCTTCGGCTTAGGCGCCCCTCGTGTCCACGGATGTTGGCCGTGGTCTACTCCGCAGAGGAAGAGAGGAAAAGGTCTGCTCGTTGCTGGACTCTACTCTTGATCGTACTTATCGGCGCTGCTACAACGGTCACCATTGTCATCTCGACGACTAGGCGATCAGGTTACATTGCTAAATCGTTTTGTGCAACAATTTAAATAGATTCGGATCACGTAACGCCGATTGATATTGTCTTTGTAACGCCTGCATTATCAAGTTATTCGTTGAGAGCTTCTGACGATGTTTCTGCGTCAAGAAGTATCGACTCCTGCTGGACTGCTGACAAAGCAATGACATCCTTCCGAGAAACATTTTTTTTTGCAGATCAAAACCATCATAATGCAGACCTTGACCGATTTATTATCAGTATATTCCGGCCTGACTGTAGGGTTTCAATTCTATTCCTCGGATAGAATCAATATAATTTTGCCTGTGAACATTTTCAATGCTGTGAGGCTTATTCAAAGCGTGACTGATATTGATCCAGCACCGCCAAATCAGACAGCGTAAATTGAATAACTAGTCGCCGTAACGAATTTAGAGCTCTCAAATATTTGAAAGCGTTGAATACAATTTTATTCGTTCCATGCCGACAGGCCTACATCGCCGGGTAGACTTCTATTTCCTTTATCAATGTTCAGTGCTGCTCAATCGAACGATCTTGCCGGAGCTTCAATGGAATTAAAAAACCAAGCGAAAGACAAGCGCAATATTCTCATTTTAATTTCTCGTGAAGTCGATAACATGTCCATTTTATACAAATACAGCGACATTAGCGGTGATAATGTGCACACAATCGGAAGCGAGACCAATGAAACGGACATTCCTGGAGCGATTGCTAGAAGTATCAGTAAGATGTTCTCTTTTTGTTCTCCAAACCTTATCTTTAGCAAATTCGTCCAGGCCATTTACACCCTTTCTTGTGACTACAACGACATCTCTCCTGCAAGAATCAACAACGCCCACTGTGAATACAACGCCGTAAATTATGACGCCAAGTTAAAACACACAAAAAGAATTGCATTTCATATTGTTCAATGTGGTTCTCCATAAATTATTAGCAAATCTTTGAAAACTACTCGGCTTGTTGCAATAAATGTCTTTAGCTGAAGGAGAGAAAAAAAATGAAGTCTTTTAGTCTCATGTGTGTTCTTCAATTCGCGATTGCTGCTCGTTAGAATTGCGGTCATCTGTGTTTAGCATCTCATTGTTTATGTACAAAAAGATCTTCCTCAAAGTGATGCACAGACCCCCGCGATGCAATTAGAGAGTCGAGATGGGAATGAGACGTGGCAAGCCTTACCCGCCTACTACCAGATATGAGATCAGCAGGACTTTATCGCTGATGCTGAACATATCCAATGAACCAAATTCATTTGTAGAAATTGCGAGTTCGAAATTGCTGCATGTTTCATGTGTTACTCACACCTCTCCCTCCTTCCGCTTATGGGGCGACGCCCAGCTACGCGTCGTCTCCCCCTCCACGATTAGTGATAACCCCCTTTGAGAACGCGCGAATCTTTCTTACGCAGGCTTAAACTAGGAACTGGGAGGGTTTTTTTCTTGGACGACTCACGGCAACGCCCTGTTTCTTGACCCGGTAAAAGCGTCACGAATCCTTCAAAACGGAAACGGCTCCACCCTGAGAAGCGGCGAGCGCCACGACGTCGGAAAAACACCAGATGCCATATTTTCACACAGTCAGAGGTGGCGCCGAGAGTGTCGGGCAAGCTGTCGAGCTGTCAAGATGGCGAGGAGCTGGCTCCTGCTTATCGCCCCGTGTGGTTGTCAGGAGTGCATGCACTGAATCTGCAGGGCCTCAAAGCTTAAAACTTCTCTGGTTCAATGATCGGCAAAACGCAATTTTCAGGACTGAAAAGCTATACAGCTGTTGAAAATTAGACATTTGACAATTTCGTCGATGACGCTGAAGAAAATCATTCGCAGTTGTGTTGCTGCGTGGCAAGTTTGCAACTTTGTGAGAATCCCAACAGCTGGCAGCGAAGCTTATTGTAACCGTAGGAAGAGTTGCCAGGACACTATGAAACACGCCAGTTATTAACAGAACGTAAAACTTTTGCGACACCTCCAACATCGCTGCATGAGGTTTATGTTGATGATCATGACGTCTTCGGACAAGAAAGAACGTAAAAGAATTCGATTGATGGCGGTACAACACGCAAGAGTTTTTATCTCAACGGGGTTCAACTGGTCCGTTCAACACCCCTTGAGGGGGGCTTACGTGGCGGTACCATCGAAAGGTGAAGATAAATCCCTGCTCATTGTTAACGCCCACTTCGGTTGAAACATGTCAAGGATCACTTCCTCTGGACGTGTCTTCAACTTCTCACTTTACGTCGAAGGCCAGTCGATCGCGTTCCTCTGTTCTTCTCCAGTCATAACCATAAATTAATTTGAGACGGGTTTTATTGATGTTGCGGCGCGCCCCTCAAGTGCATTATCAATTGCTTGAACGCCCCAATGACGGCTTCGCGTGCCGCGCAGTTTATAGTCTAGCTCTAAAGTCTGGTAGCGCCATGCTTTCAGGAGTTTTTGAGCATTCGGCACACTTCCGTCTTCGTAATACTTCTTCTTGGCACGAGAAGGTGTTAGAAGCTGGAAGGGAGCTTATCTCTGAGAGCACACGACAAGAACTCCTTCGGCTTAGGAGCCTCCCGAGCGGCCGATGGATGAATGGTCGGCCCCAGCCGAGTCCGAAGAGGAAGAGAGGAGACCGAAAAGGCGTGCCCGCTTCTGGGCTGTCCTCTTCTCGGTGATCCTCCTCGTAGGTGCGGCTACCACAGTCACTGTTGTCGTCTCGACGGTCGGACGTTCAGGTTCGAAAATTGAACTCAACAGAAACACTACAAAATCAATTGTTTAGATCATGTAACGACTGATATTGTTTTTGTTACACCCGCATTAGTGAATTCTCCCTCGAGAGCTTTTGATGGCTCATTGGCTTCAAGAGCTGTCGATCCATGCTGGAATGCCGATAATGCAAGAGCTTGAAATTCATTTCGGAAGTTATTTTCTTTTTGTAGATTAAAACAATCATAACGCAGACCTTGATAGATCTTTCAAACTCGGGCAAAAGTGTTCAATTTCAATTTTATTCGTCGGATAATAGGAACCTTACATCGAGACAGAACATTTCTGCTGCCATTGCGTATATAGGAACAGTGACTGATATTGATGCAACATCGCCGAATCAGACAGCGTATGTTCATCGGGCTTATAGGTTGCAACAAACTTCAGAGCTCTCAAGAATTTTGACGCTTTGAGTACAGTTCTGTTTGTTCCTTGTCGAAAAGCATACACATCGCCGTAAGTTCTTTTTCTTTTTTTCATTACGTCAACGCTCAGTGACGCTCTTTCAACCGATCTCGCTGGAGCTTCAACAGAATTGAAAACGCGAGCAAAAGACACGAGCAATATTCTCATAATGATATCCCGGGAAGTCGACAACACATCCATTTTGGCTAACTACAGTGATATTAGTGGTGATAATGTGCACACAATTGGAACCGAGACCAATGAAACGGACATTCCTGGGGCTATTGCTGGACATATCTGTAAGATTTTTTTTTGTTCTCTAACTTTTCTTTAGCAAATTCTAATTCAACATTTTCACCATTTCCTGTGAATGCAACAGCGACTTTCCCTCAAGGAACAACGGCTTCCAATGAGGAGACAACGTCATTGATAAGTGGGACACCCTCTCAAGTGACTAGTGGAAACACCACGACGCCGACACCGCCCTCTTCGACTCCTACTTCTCCAAAGCCTGCAACTACCAAGAAGACAAGTTCGACAGCAGGCAACACGTCGACTTCTTCCCACAGTGGCCACAGCGGAGAGACTTCGCCGGGCGAAACAACAATGGTGTATTCGACGGAAACTCCGGGAGGCGAGCCGCCGCAACCCACGGAGACGAGTGAGTCGGGAACATCTGAGCCTGGAGTTACAACAAATTCTCCTGGATCAACGGAATCTCCTGTTTCGACAACTGAGCACTTGCCGATCACGACTAATTCTGAAATTACGGAGTCTGTTGGAACAAAGACTTCCACTTCTCCGAATCCGGGAGCATCGACAATTTCCTCGTCAAGTGCTACTGTAAATCCTGAGTCTTCCACTTCGTCCATAGGACCAGCGAGTACAGTTAGTGGTGGTGGCCCTGGAAGCTCGATCCAGCCGGTGACGCATGGTGAATCATCAACAGTGTCTCCTGGATCAGAAGGCAGCACTGCATCAGCTGCTTCAACAACGAGCTCGGTCACAGAATTTCATGCTCCGGTCAGCAGCCAAAGCCCGGGAACAACTGTCTCTGCTACATCTGGTCCAGCAATTTCAACGGAAACCCAAGAGGCTGAATCAAATCCGCCAAGTGTGACTACTGAGAGTGCACCCAGTGGGCCTTCAACTACTTCAAATGCTCCAACGTCAGCCCCGAGTGGGGCAACAACATCCGAGCATTCGCCAGGCTCGAGCACAGCTGGCAACACGCCAGTTCCCACTACAGCAGTTTCATCTGCAAGTGGCTCTACGGTCTCTGGCGGTTCCACGCTGTCTCCGGGAGCAACAACGGCGAATGGAGTTTCGGGTGAAACCTCAAGTGGTGTTTCTTCAGTCTCGACACAGACAGCGTCCTCTGGCTCTTCAGTCTCCACTGTTTCTGCCGGTCCTGTTTCAACAGTGTCATCAAGTCCATCAACGTCGGGAGAGTCGACAGGTGGTGAGACTGGATCAACGAATTCTGTCGGATCGACTGCCTCTCGGGCTCCGACAACGGCGGCCTCAACCGAGTCGCCGAATCCCTCAGGCTCTCCGACGGCGTCATCTCCTGCTTCGACACCTTCATCGGCATCTACGAATGTCAACACCGCCACAACAAGTCTGAATTCCGGGGAGACAACAACTCAAGGATCTCCAGGGCCAACAACGACTGTGGCTAGCACAAATGCTGTATCGACATCTAATGCTGGTGGAAGTTCGTCGACGCTGGCTGCTACAACATCAGTAGCGGAAAGCCCTGCAACAGGAACATCGGGAACCAGTAGCGCGTCGTCTGGATCTCCAGCTGGATCTACTGCTTCATCAGCCGGTACATCAAACCCAAGTTCTCCGTCGCCAACATCACTGGGGTCGTCAGCGAGTCCCACGACTGCTGGCTCTACTATTGTGACAAGCTCGGTATCAGGATCATCGACGGTAGTCAGTCAGACAACAGCTGGCTCAACGGTGTCGAGCAATCCTTCAAGTTCAAATTCTCCATCGTCACAAGTATCATCCACATCGACAGTCTCTATAACGGAAACTTCACCACCTGAGACAACAACAGTTCCCTATACCACGACACTCGGTGGCTCGAGCAGTGTGACGGCTTCTGAAAGCACGACTAGTGGAGGAGCATCAAGCAGTGTTGCAAGTGAGACAACGACATCTCAGTTACCAGGAACGACAAGCATTTCTCAAACTGCCAGTTCAAGTTCAGGCGGATCAACAACTCAAAGTCCAGTGCCAATAACAGTTGTTTCGACTTCAAGTCAATCAGTGACAACAGTTCAGCAGACTGGAAGCTCATCTTCTCCGACCAGCGCAGTCAACTCATCCCCGGAAAGCTCTTCGTCGGTTTCAACTGCCTCGGTCACTTCTCCAACAACAAGTACAGCTCAAACTACGTCGGTGCCAGAGACGACCACTGTGGGCTCATCAACTGTTCCGTCGACGTCGATTGCCTCGTCAACTTCTATGTCATCAACGATCAGTGGAAGTTCGTCCTCGCAAGGCTCAACTGCTCAGTCGACTTTATCTCAATCAAGCGGCTCTAGTTCATTGACGAGCACAGAGGGAGTGACAAGCGTTGCAACTAGCCAATCGTCCGTGTCTATCACGACTTCGACGAGTCAAGCGACCACAACGAGTGGAGGCAGTACGACAAGTGTGCCGTTTACATCGTCATCATCAGGAGCCACTTCTACAGGCTTTGTCACTGCATCGTCGCAAAATTCACAGTCAACGAGCGTGCAAACCACAATAAGTTTGTCTTCAAGCACAGAAAATCCGGCGGCAACAACTGTTGCATCAACAGCGGCTGTAACGTCAACACCATCTTCATCGTCAAGTGCTTCAACGACGAGCTTAAGCACGACTAGTGTCTCAGAAGCGAGCACGAATTCGGAGTTTAGCCCTTCGTCAAGTGCTTCGTCTGGAGGGACGACTACCATTGCCCCAATAACATCTGGCGCCTCCTCGACTTCAGTTCCAGCGACAACGACAGTGGGATTGATGACATCACAGTCTTCCTCGTTAAGCTCATCGAATGTTCCAACGACTACCACTTTGGGCACATTTGAGTCGAGTTCGAATTCAGAATCAAGCACGGTGTTGTCCAGTACTTCTTCCGGAAGCCCAACAAGTATTATTCCAACGACATCGAGTTCGTCGAGCACAGCGACAACGACAACTGGTTTCCAATCAACTACTGGTCAGTCTTCGTCAGGAAGCTCAACTATCGTTTCGACGACGACAGTTGGCAGTGTCGGTACTTCGCAGTCGATCACGAATACGGAAACGAGCCCTGCAGCACAGACGACTTCTTCGGGAAGCTCGGCGAGTGCGGCCTCGACAGTCAGTACAAGCGTGAATCCAACTACGACAACAGTTGCCCAAACCACAGTGCAGTCTTCAAGCACATTAATTACTTCGACGGCCAGCAGTGGAACAACTGGTACTTCCGAAACTGTTAGAAGTACAGAGTCCAGCCCACCAACTCAAAGTGTGTCAATTGGATCTTCAACAAGCACTGCATCAACAACGTCTGGTGCCGGTGTCTCAAGCTCTGCGACAAGTATAGCTCAATCAACTTCCTCTCAAGCTTCAAGTACAGCGTCGATTCCTTCGCCTACTAGCAGCGGGTCAACTGGAACGGCGGAAACGAGTGCGGTAGCGTCAAGCATTTCGCCTGTTTCATCAGCGAGTGTTGCATCAACAGCATCTGGTCCTTCAACAGCGCCAGTGTCAACAACCGTTGCTGAAACGGCGTCGTTTTCATCGCAAGCCAGTAGCACAGGTAGATCAGGCTCGACGTCTCAATTTACTTCACATACCGCTTCATTTGGATCTTCGACAAGTGCTGCTTCAAGCACCTCGACAGCGGGTGTGTCAGGCTCAACCCTCAACGGACCATCAACGCCTTTTGTATCGCAAACAACAGTGGTTAGTGGATCTACGGAAACTCGAGAGAGTACGCAAACGGTTTCAACTGTTTCGTCTGGCAGCAGCACATCGTTCAACACTCAATCGGCAACATCTGAAGCTTCGACATCAGGAAATTCAGAAAGTCAACCAACGTCTGGATCTAGTCAGAGTCTGCCAACAACAATCTCGAGCGGATCGAGCACAAGTGGAGCTTCGACCGCTTCTGCATCAGAGGGTTCATCGACAACCTCACTGACTATCATAGTGTCAAGTGTTGCGAGAAGTACAAGTTCAGGAACGGAAACGTCTGAGACGGAGACAAGCTATGAAGGGTCTACTCTAAACACGCTCTCAACATCAAGCACCACAGTCACTGAAAGCACAGGCAGCACTGGAGGAAGCGCAGCCTCAACTTATTCAGCTCCTTCTTCAGCGATTACATTCTCTCCAAGTTCAACAGAAGGTAGCACGCGTAATTCGGAGACGATCGTGAGCTCAACAACCCCCGTGAGCGCAGGCACTGAACAGACTAGTTCCTTCTCGACGGAATGTAAGTCATAAACTGTTGGTCACATATTTTGACAGCTCCCTGTCGAGCCAATATTCTCTTTTTGTACGACCGTTCGGACTGGATTTACAACAACATGAATTTCACCGAGCCAATTGTATGAAATTTACAGAGAAGTTCATAACAGTTTATTACTATTTCAGGAAAATGCATGTTTCTGGGCTGCTGCAAATTATAGTCTCTCTCATAACCTTGGAGCAAATGTTTGGCTCTACTATAGGGCAGATATAATATTTGACATTCCTGAGCGCTGGACGAAATCTGCAGACGACTTATCGCAGTGGTTTAGTGCGGCACCACTCTCACCTGACACCATGTCAATGGACGTGTAAGAATTTCAAATGTAGATAGTTGCAATAATGAACTTAATGCTTTAGAATAGTAGACAAGTACAACGATTACAATGTCAGTATCACAGATACCGATCCACAAATTGTCGTGTTTTTCACAGCAGACGAGTTTGTTATTGTTCAATAATTCCTTAAAGATGCTTTTGTTCAGTGATCAAGATGACGCTTCTGAATCGGCACATTTTGCTAGCAATCCACTAATTCAGTTTTTGCCCGTGACTCTCGGCGTCAACAGTAGGTTTTTCCTCGCAAATCTAAAACCGCAATTAAGCGATAATCAACTCCCCAAGTCACAGCAATCAGACACAATTATGGAATAGCACGGACTGTAGCACTAAATTAATACCTCTTATTGCTTCGACAATAGATTCAATTTGCAACGGTATTGTAAAAAGAAATTCTTAAAATTAGAGAAACATTGTCTTAAGGTTTAACAAGCTCTTCATACAGTGACGTCTAGCAAAGAGGCACAATCAGATTTACGAAAGAAGCCTTCAAATAACCCTGAATGTGGTCTCGCATTCTTTCTTCTTACCGTTGTGGAATTGAATGCCTGCATACATAATATTACTTTTATTTATTATGTTATTTGTGCGTAAATTTCGAGAATGAACAAATAGGCAAAAGTCAGCCATGGCAAGTCGAAAGCACGAGTGACGAAACACCAACACACCACAAGGTAAAAAGGTGCCCTTAGGGGAGGGCGACCGTTGTCTTCTCTCCTCTCCAGACAAAGTGTAATTCTCCAGAAGCTTCGACGGGAATGACTCCCGCTTCTCACTGGTTTCACTCCTTTCTTTCCTCCAATGCCACGTCGGAGAAACATCCAAAACCCGTTCTGCCGCGGGCGCAATTCCAGTAATTCCCTCTCTCACCCATTTTCTCTTCAAGTATAAAAGCACGCTGCCGAGGGAAAACGTCACCAAATCGTCCTCAATGGAGACCGACGCCCGACAAAAGGCCTATCGCTTCGTGGCTTACTCGGCCATCGCCTTCTCGGCCGTCGCCCTCGTCACCGTCGGAGTCACCCTCCCTCTGGTCTACAACCATGTGCACCAGATCCGCCGCTCTATGGCTCAGGAGGCTCAATTCTGCCAGGTTCGTCTTCCTCTCTCCTTCTCATTGCTTTCTAGAGCTCGGCCAAGAACATCTGGAGTGAGGTGACCACTCTGAAGCCGTCGAACAGGACCGCCCGTCAGGCTGGCTATGCCGATGTCGCCGTCGATAACGTCCCTCAGGCCCAAGGCAACTGTGATGCCTGCTGCTCTGGTGGTGAAGCTGGACCCCCTGGCCCGGCTGGAAACCCTGGACGCCCCGGAAAGCCTGGAGCTCCTGGACAGCCTGGATCCGCCGGCAAGGACGCCAGCACCCCTTGCCAACCCGTTACTCCTCCTCCGTGCCCCGTTTGCCCTGCTGGACCTCCTGGTCCTCCTGGACCTCCAGGACCCGCTGGAGATGCTGGAACTGATGGTGCTCCTGGAGCCCCTGGACCCGACGGTGGACCCGGCGAGCCTGGACCGAAGGGACCTCCTGGCCCCGCTGGTAACCCTGGAGCCCCCGGACCCGCTGGACCTCCTGGACCTGGAGCCGAGAGCTCTCCCCCAGTTCCCGGAGAGCCAGGACCTGCTGGACCTGCCGGTGCTGCTGGACCTCCTGGGCCTGCTGGAGCCCCTGGAATCGATGGTGTTCCCGGTCAGCCTGGACCGAAGGGCCCGCCCGGACCTGCTGGAAACCCCGGTCCCGATGGAGCTCCTGGACAGCCTGGAGAGCCTGGAAAGGCTGGAGACGGAGGCCAGAAGGGAATCTGCCCCAAGTACTGCGCCATCGACGGAGGAGTCTTCTTCGAGGACGGAACTCGTCGCTAAAGAACACGTCATTGTGTCATTCAGTAGTGGCTTCTTTTTGATGGCTCTGTGTTTCGCGCAGAAATAAAATCTTTTCCATCAATTTCATTGAATTGATCAAGACTTCTGCAGAGCACTTGAGCCTTGTAGAGATGTAGATACCACTTGCATGAATATCTTCAAGAAGTCTGCAAAAAGAACATTTGAAATGGTCATAGGTTTCCGTGGCTCAGTAATACAGACCATGCTTTCAATTGCTATTGAACGGAATGTGCTGGCTGTGAATTCAAACTCTTGCTGCTTATCCCGTCATTGAGCAAAATGTTCGCTGTGAAAATACACTTTCTTGCCATGAAAAGCTAAGCTGAAGTGAGATGGTGAAAACTTCGAAAGGGCAAAAAGGTCACATCATCCTTAAAAACAAGCGCGTGTAATGAAATGTTTAGGAAACACATCGATTTTATTTCCAACCTCCCTCTGACTCCTACTGGCTAGAATGTATAAGTAGTAACAGTCTTCTAATGAACAAGTCAAAACTCAACATGTTGTTGATCATTTTAAATCCTCTCGAGACAACAGCGAGTGCTCCGAGACGCCGGCGGCAGCGCCTTCTCACAAAGAAGACTGCGCGAGCTGCCGTTTCGCGCGTCCTCTTCCCATGTGAAACGTAGACGAGAAAGGAAAAAGGAAAGCCCCTCGAGGGCATCGGCGCTTTGTGCCATTCGCCTCTCACCGCGCAACGCTGTAATTCTCTCTTCTCAGGGCAGATTCAAGCTCGTCGTTTCGCTCGCGCCGACTTTCCTTTTCTTTCTCCACCCTCGACGGGTGCCGCAGGCACATTTCCCGTTCCATCACCACGCTTCCTTTTCCTATAAAAGCCGCTGCCGACGCGGCAAAGTCACCAAATCGTCCTCGATGGAGTTCGACCCGCGCCAGAAGGCCTACCGCTTCGTCGCCTACTCGGCGATCGCCTTCTCGGCGGTTGCCCTCCTCTCGGTGGCTGTCACCATGCCCCTCGTCTACAACCACGTCCACCAACTCCGCCGCTCCATGGCTCAGGAGGCTCAGTCCTGCAACGCTCACGCCAAGAACATCTGGACCGAAGTGGCTGGACTCAAGCCCGCGAACAGGACTGGCCGTCAGGCTGGATACGAGGAGGCCGTCGAGAACGTCCCTCAGGCTCAGGGAGGCTG
>JAQIXL010002016.1:0-14715 GCA_034700245.1 Poikilolaimus oxycercus | reverse complement strand
GGTTCTCCGATTTTTTCTGGGTAGGAAGTGACCAAAAACGCAGCAAGAATAGCAGAAAAGGGATGAAATCAACCGGTGAACAGAAAAGTGGGCGGGGCTTCTTGCATTCAGGGATTCAAATGGCTACCGTACTCCTCAATCTCTTTTGCGCTGTTTACCCATCTAAATGGCATTTCCACCCCATGGTACATGTCAAAACTTTGATCAGCACGCCGAGATCTTCAAAATAAGCCAAAGTTGTCAAAATGGCCGGAGGGCTCCTTTAACGGCACGTAGTAATAGCGAGACATAGTGGTTGCGAGTTGCTTTGGTTGAATATTTTTGCGATTTGTCGAGTCATACATAGACTTTGATGTCCATCATTTACGTCTAACAGTTTCGCTTTGCGCAATTCGCTCTGGAAAAAAACAGACTTGACTGGAAAAAGGATATTGCTTGTTTCTCGCGATTTCAATGACCAAGAAGTCATTATGCTTCAATGGAATAAGTTAGCGAAGAGTTGTCTTTTGTTTCTTGCACAATAAATCTGCTTAAACAATCTATAGAAATTACGTGAACTTCATGAAAGTGATTCAGAACCTTTTCAAAGTTATTGCAGTCCAAATTTCTTAACGATGGCAACGGCAGATAATGTTTTGTTGTCGATTTTTTCTTGCAACAGATCTAAAACTACATTTTCCATGAACAAACACACGAACAGAACGTGGCAAATCATCGCCAGACAACGACATCGCCGATTCTTATAAGGAACAAACCCGAGAAGAATTGTAAGCAAACCTTTAGTATTTCCTCGATTACGACCTTCTTGCTGGACATTCTTCTTCTCCATTGGTAAGATCGTGGATTTAGTAAATTAGACGCTTACATCCAAGTGCTAGCGTTGTCAAACTTGAATTCTTGTAGTTGCATTCGAGTACAATCAAGGAATCGGTGGAGAATGCATGATAAGGACAAGCCCAAAGAAAGAAAATTCCTGTTTGTCTTTCAAATCACAAGAAAGCCCCTTGAAGCTCGACTATTGTTCTATGCAATCGACATCGAGTGGCGTATATTGCCATTCGACTAAAATATACTAAATATTAAAATATGCTTGCGAAATGTCGCGATAAGCCGCGGAAAAGGTATCTGGATGGAAAGCGAAAGGGGACGCACGACTCTGAATGCAAATCGCGGTGGTGCGCCAGGGGAACGCACGCGTATTTTTAGGGCCTGCGTTGCTGGACGCGCTGCTGACAGCCACCCTGCTGTATAAATTTCATCGATTCCCGCTGTCGCGCCGTTCTAGCCGCACGCTAGCACGTAAAGCCATCGTTGAGTTACTAGAGCTCTGTTACAACAATAAAAGAAGATTTATTTTGAACAGCAGAGTTAAAAATATGCTCCCGACTGTCATTTTTTGGGCTGCTATGTGGACGCCTTGAGGAAGATCCGCAGAAGGCTTAAAACGTTGCCACAGCGTTGTCTTATGGCGACTCGTTGTCTTCAGGCATGTTGGTTTTTTACTACGGTTCGTACCCAATCTCGACGAAATCATGTGTTGAAAAAACGACATGTCTAAAGAAACACTTTCAGTATGTCTAAACTGTTGTACCTTTTCGTACGCTGCCTTGCATATTCCGCATACCAACGTTTCTTAACATTCCTTTCTTCAAATGCTAGGTTTATTCTGAAACTTTAAACTAAAACTCTCATATGAGTCATCGATTAATAGAAACCTTGTCGACGCTTGTTTTCGCCGTTGTCCTTGTCGATTCTTTTATGCAACCAACGACGAGTGACATTTATTGTCTCTCAAGAGAATGAACCTCTGAAAACGAGAACCGTGGATTGTAAGAGAAGCCCGAAAGGAGGTCGACGCGTAAAGGGCTGCAAAATAAATGGAAATTGCGGTTATCGCGTCACGCCGAGTGTCCACGCGTTATGTGGGAGGTCTCGTTGCTGGGGTGGCGGCGCTGTACAAATCGATTCCCGTGGGGGCCTCCCTCGCCCGCTATGCACACTATTCACTGAGTTTGCACTCGGCACGTTCGAACACGCGCGCCGATTACCCATCAGCGCCGTTGATATCTTTGAGAGTGAGCATGCATCAGTTATCCCCCCGCTGCGACTACGTGGCGGGGATCAATGCAGTCTTGCTACAAACTGCATCATTGGTTGCAACCCCACTATCGGCGCAACTCTCGGCAGTAAAACTGCGAGAGAGGTTGTGCTGCGGCTTTTTTTGGAACGCTTCCCATGGGAAGCACATTAGGCACAGCGATGGAACAAGGGAAAGTGCTGACGATGGGTAGCACCTTCGAAGTCGACAACAATCGTGCAAAAACAGAGACTGAATTTCGGTGGAGAAATATTCATAAGTTGCGAAAGTTATGAAATGTGAAGTCATGGCGGCAACATCGCCACAACGCTCAACAACCGGTCCCAAGTTCTGACCCTTTTTCGAACGTGCGCAGGTGGCGTGTCTTCCGGTGGTCGAATGGAATGTCAGACAATTTTGTCCAGAAAAAGAATGCAAGCGAGTTAGCAGACTTTATTGTGAGAAGGACGAATAGATTTTCCAGTCATTAAAGTAATAGTACTGAAATTGAGATGTTTGCTTAACTATTGGTTTTTATACCAATTGGACTTAACGACTAGCAGAAACCAGGCCATTATCCTGCTATGTGTGACGAGTTTGCGTCATGGCCGTCGCTCCAGTGATGTCACTAATTAGATATTATGCAGATGTGCACTTACTTGGATCCAAAAACCGACAACTTGTGTGAAATGGGACGGCTAACATTGTAAAAAATAAATCAACGATTGGACAAAAATACGATAAATAAAATAAATACGTTGATCATTTGCATAACCTTGCAAGCGAACACACCAGTAGAGAACGAAGTCAAAAGTAATTCATATCAATGTCTTTGCTTGACTGCCGTTTAATTGCGTTAAAAGGAAGTTGGGATACGCAACCTAAAATGAAACAATTAAAAAATTACACAACAAGCAGCATGCATAAATATTGTAAAAGAATCCGAAACGGCGCCATGTATTGGACAAGACAGGAACGAAAGAAGCGCTTTGCATGCCACATCCACATCGTCGCTAGCCTGCCAATTATTACGCGATTGCGTGCTGACCAGTCGTCGATGCGAGGGAAAGATGTAAAGCCTTGGCGTGTCAGATAGAAACCGTCAACGCTATTTAGAAAAAATTTCACTTTTTTCTTTACTGATTCCATCAGTGCTCTTGCCTATGTAAGAGGATAATAGGCACTTCTTAGAATTGCTTCTCTACACAAAGTCATTCTCTCTTCTGAAAAAATTGATTCAAAATTGATTCATCCCATTTTCTCGTTATTTTCGCAGACGATTTGTCCATCTTGTTGGTTGGACTTATAAAACATCTGTTTTCTCGAACAGGGACGACATCTACAATTTGCTTCGAATTTTACGTTCTAATGCTCGCTGACGACTGATTGTCAACTAGACAACGTCCAACATCGAACTATTCACATTTTTCAGAATTGCGTTCCAGTAAGCATTTGGGTAGCACTTCAAAACCGAAATGTTTGTTTATGCCGAGTGGAAACCATCAGATTGGAACTTGTTAGTGCCATTGTGAAGTTCGCGTTGTCCAAAACACAAGGAAGCATGAATGCAACTGAGAGGGCAAATTAACCTTCGTCAGTATAAAAGGGAGGATCGATCGGAAACAATATCGGCGGAAATATTCAAACCCGTCTAACTATTCATTCTGCAACGACGATTCAATTGAATTTGAGCCCTTTTGATAATAGTTGTTTCGGCCAAGGTCTGCGTAAGAAACTTGTAATTGGGCAAGCACAAACAATGACAGAAGTATTGCATACATTACATAAGGGAAGACGAAAAAAATTCCCAAGAGTCTTTCTCATGCCCAAAAAAAATTGTCGAGAATTGTGAAGACTCGGCAAAACATTTTGTGACCGTAGGCATCAACTAGTAACCATTGTACTTATACAATACAATAACGCTGGCTAATTAACGACGAAGATGCGGCAAAACGTTGTGCAAGTGTGCGGCAGCGCGTGATGTGCGCAATTTCTGTTGCACCTTTCACGACCGTTGTGCCTGTTTTGCATTTGGTTTTCAAGCAAAACAATACCGTTGAAATGCTTTCTTTTCAGATGACCGTAGACGTTCTCCTGAGCAACTGCTTTTAAGCTAGCGGTAAGTAAGAGCTCAGCCATGAATGGGTCGAAAATGGTATCGCTTGAATGCTTAGTCCTACTGCAATTTTAGGCCAACGGACAAAGAGTCATCAAAAAGCGGCGGTGATAAAACGAAGCCTTACTACGTTACGATGAGCCGTTCAATACAATTGTTTGCGTATGGCAACATGAAATTACAATAGTTTGAATTTGGACTGTTGATAAAATGTTTTCGAATTGCGACCACACGTATTGTAATATCTATGATGAAGGTGGAATTTTCTGTTCTTTCTCGAGCCAATGCCCCCGTTTTCATTTTCACAGAAATGGCTTCCCTTATCGTGTCGGAGGCGAATTTCGCTAGCATTGTATGGATGAATCTCCACGGTGGAAGTGCTAATTAAAATCCTTCAAGCTGTGAGATCTACAATATCTAGTCTCCTCTTCACTTACCTCACTTGCTTATCGATGTCGTCACCGCTGCATGCTTGCTGCGAGGCGGGCGCCGTACTTCTGCTGCACTTCCTTCAAACCGAAGACTTTTTGCGTCTCGCTCTCGTCGATCGCCGGCTACGACGAGTTGTTTACGACTTCTTTAACAAAGCCCCTTTTCGAATCTTAGAGCTCAGATTGTTCATCGCGCCTAATCAGGTACAATCGACATGCCTGACGGTTTCGCGCGACGTCAAGGGCTTGTACTCGTCTTTCCTGGATATTCGAACGAAGTCGTGTGAAGGGTTGAAACCGGCGGCGGAGTCTTTCGTCGCCAACTTTCCGCCGACAATCTACACAGTTCGGGAAGGTTCAATTCATTATGAAGCAGAGTTTCAGGACGCGACGAACTCGCTCGTAACCTTAGATCAGGTGAGCTTAATGTTTAGAAGGCAAGATTTTGCAGGTTATATCACTTCTCGGCAGGAATCTTCGCGAGCTCAAGTAGGAATAAAGCCAAGCGGAGTGCATATTTTTTGATGTTGCTGTTCGACGGCTTTCCGATGGTGACCATCTCTGGGTAATTTTCGTTTATTTTCAAAATTGCATTAAAATTATTGAATTTTATTCCTAGAGGTGAATTCATTGTTGCATGAATTAAATAAAAAGAATAAATAAATAATAAAGACCAACTTGCACTAGGTATTGCGTTAACAACTCGATAACTTTGACCGAGTTCTTAATCAAGATATTTGCGTCTGCTTGCTAGATCATCCTTTGATGGAATTCCGCTCTCGGAGGGTCCAGTGCACCAACTCGACGCGATGTGTGTCATTGATAATGGGTCTGCAGTTTCTAACAATAAGACTGTTGCAGCAAAAGCTTACACTTATACCT
The DNA here is from genome assembly GCA_034700245.1 of Poikilolaimus oxycercus. Classification (NCBI taxonomy): domain Eukaryota; kingdom Metazoa; phylum Nematoda; class Chromadorea; order Rhabditida; family Rhabditidae; genus Poikilolaimus; species Poikilolaimus oxycercus. The sequence continues at coordinate 9,209 of JAQIXL010002016.1, read as the reverse complement.
TTAAGTCTTTTTGAGGTTATCGCCATCAGCAACTTTTTCATGTCTGGAATAGTTGCGTGGGGAGACAGCATCTTGTTAGAGAGTTACTAAGCGTGCACGCCCTGAAAAATATTTTTGTCGGTAAGAGGCAAAGGTGCACGCAGGCTTTTTCAACTAAAATGAAACGCGGCGCCGCGGCTCCAGAAAGCCGCGAAAAAGGCTTACGATAAACAAATCCATGCAGCGTTTCTGGTGGCTTAAACAAACCTTTTCTGTTTCAACAATGATGACTGCAGCGCTAGACGTTCATCTTCTGATTGACTCAAATCCTTTAGATATAACATTTGACACCGTCAGTCAAGCGCTATCGTGCGAATAAGTCAGTTCGACATAGTTTGACGCATTCCAGAGCAACCGAGGAATCGTTGGAGAATACGCGTCAAGAGTACGTGCAAGGAAGAATAATTTTCTTCGTTCTTAATAATTTTGAAATTAAAATCACTAAAAATACCTGATCAAAGAATGTTCTTCAGCACATTGCAGCTCGACGATTTTTCTATGCAATCGACATTGTGGCGTATATTGCCATTCAAAAAATTACTGCTGAAAATATGTTTGTGAAATGTCGCGATAAGCCGCGGGAAAAGTAGCTCGATGGAAAGCGAAAACGGACGCACGACTCTCCATGCAAAGCGTGATGGCGCGCCACGTTCAACGCACGCGCATTTTGAGGGCTTTGCGGCGCGCGTTGCTGGGCGGCCACCTTGCTGAATACATTGAATCGATTCCCTCTTTCGGGCTGCTCTGGCCGCGCGCTAGCAAGGTGGACGGATGAAAAGCGGTAATTATGGTTGTCTCGTCTCGCCGAGTGCGTTATATGGTTAGGTTGCTGGGATGGCAGCGCTTAACGAATCGATACAGTTTTCATCGCCTGTGCCTCTATTAAGGAAGAACGGATTTAGACGCAATGAAACGTGCTGTTTAGTGGTCCAAACACGCTACCTATTTTCCCCTTTTCCTCCGATGAGGAACAACAGTCCTTTCGAGATTATTTACTCCAGTGGAGTCATAAGAACAGAAATTTGAGAAAGAAAGTTATTCGTCTAATCCCTCATCTTGAACGCTTGACAAGTACGATAAAACTTGACCATTTTATATTATTTTTTACACATCCGGTGGAATTTTGAAGCAAACTGGAATGAGCCGCTGTTCCTGTCAAGTAGATATTTGTGACTGTATCGTAGTTCTTTGAACAACCTTTCTTCGTTGGTCCCATCGTCTACCACTTGTTATAGAGCACATTATGAGAACTCGCAATCAGTATGAAATACAGCGTTGATTCAGCAATAGAATGCAGAACAATATGAACAAGGAGAAAGGAATGCACGGAATAAAGGTAGCGCGAGGCGAGCGAGGCAGGAACAAAGATGCGTTTTGCATGCCATTCCCACATTCTTCCTTGCGTGTGCCAATTATTACTCGATTGCGTGTGGTCGGCGACGTGAGGGAAAAGGCCTAACAATAAGGCTTGAGCTTGACAGGCAAAAACACTTTTGTAAGCTTCAAAATCACTCCATGCTCACATTTTCCTGACATAACTTCTGTGAATTTGGGAAACAATGTGTGACATCCCCAGTCAAAATGCTTGTTAATACGAAAAAGAAAAGATTTGTCCGAAAAATCGTAGGTTCCGTTTCTAGTTCCTTGAAGATAGCTTCGTCCGGAGAACAGAGTCAGAGCGTATACGCATTTGGAACGGTATTTCGTAATGGCAAAGAAGAGACATGTCTGAAAGAATGTCTGAGGCTTATTGATGAACTTACGACTTTCCGCACGATTCGGTAGCATTGAGGCGGAGCATCCATCATGAAAATTATGAGGTGAAAGTTGCTGTTTAAAAGAGAAAAAAATTCTCAGACCACAGTATAAATGTAGGCAAAATAAAATGTTGATTTATGCAACCTAAAACATGAGAAGTAGAAGAAATTTCGTGTTCGAATAAGGAAAACGCATGGAGGGCACCCAAAGGTGCCTAGCAATGGAGCTCGTGAGAAGAACGACCAAAGACACGATTTGCGTGACAATTTCACACTGTCTATTCTGCCTTGCAATTATCTCGCATTGCAGCGTGACACGGCTCTTCTTCATTAGTGTGATGCAGAATGGCTAAAACTTTGCTAAACCGAGATCCAACCGTTGAGACTCATTGCAAATCACGATTTGCAATTTACGAGCGCAACGTAAACAACCCGCTCGGCTCATCTAGGCTCGCAATATTCGATTATGATTTTCAGCGTAGTGAAGAAGCACAAAATGTTTATTTTGGTTCGTCTTCTGCATAAGAGGGCCACAGAGATACACAATTCTCTTGTTTGGAACCGAATCCTTTACTGAAAGTTCACAGCCGACCATGCATCGGTGTTACTTTAGTGCTCTAGACTTATGCAGCTGGTTTCGTTCATGAAGCTTGCTTTCACTGTTAAATTTTGACGGCAAACAACGTAACTGATGTGGCCGTAGCACATTCTCTTGAGCACAAATTGTGCCTCTTTCCATTACCAGCAGATTACATGTCAGCTGTTAAGATTTATCTAAGCAACCTGAAAGCAAAACCAGCGTGATAGAGAAAAGCGAAGTCGCTCGCAAACACAAAGCAAACGTTGGAACGAATGAAGTGAGCGAGACAAATTGTTGCCAGGCAGCGACGCTCTTCCCATGGAGATTCGACGTTAATGACGAGTGTGGCTGGGGTGTGTGACTCACAGACGATGGTTGAGGAGCTGATTCAGCGCATTTGAAAGTTTGCAATGCGTTTTTAAAAAAGAAAATATCTGCACGTCTCATCTGTCACCTTCAGATCTTCTCAGAGCGAAACGCTTGCATCAATGCAGGGAGCAACGCAAAGACCGCACTACAACACTGCAACAAAGAAGATGCGGCAAGACGTTGTGCAAGTGTGCGGCAGTGTCCAATGCGTTCACTTTTTGCTCCTAGTGGACGTTTTATGGCATTTATTGGTATAAGCTCATCTGGTGAAATTTCAGAAAAGCGTAGATGTTTTCTCCAGCGGCTGCTTAACTTGGTCGGAAGAAGTGAACCACGAACGACGCGGAAAAGGTATTGAAAATGTGAAAGATCACATGTGATTTTAGGCCCACAAACAGCGTATCAAAAGCAATGGAAAGTTAGTTTGAAAAAAAACAAGGAAAGACGACGAATGGCAGCCGTAATCAATAGGCGCTGGAGCGTCGCATTGCTATGAATATCAACATAACTGTTCGCGTATGGGAACGTTAAAAATAAATTTTGTTTTTCGAATAAAGCTCTTGTGTTTCTGAAGTGCCTCTTCGCCTTGTGGAAGTTTGATGAATGAAATGTTGGAAGAGGCGAGATGCGACAGTTTATTCGCGGAATTAATAGTCGGTTATGCATCAAACAAATTGCCAGATCTACAATTCCTTATTTACAATACTTGTACTATTGTACAATAAACATCACTTGTTACAACGAGGCTCACTTAGAAAGAAGAGTCGTGACGCTTCAGTCTAAATATAAAATGACTGTCAGAGACCCCCATTCTCACTTTCACCGACATGGCTTCCCTGGTGGTGGCGGAGACGGATTTCGCTCTCAACCTCCTGAAACAGACGCCAATTGAGTCGGCCGTCTTCTCGCCTCTTTCCATCGCCATCGCCCTCTCCGTTCTCTTCACCGGAGCCAAGGACAAGACCAAAGCAGAGATCGGCAATGTAGTTCTTAAAGGTGCATCCTCTTTTGTAAATAAACTATTAGGAGCGTCTGCCTCCCAACTCGAGTCCCACATCGGGTCTTTGGTCTCTACTCTTGGCAAAGCGAACGATACGCAGGTGAACATAGCGACGCGCTTCTTTCTTTCTCAAAAACTTCCGATCCACGACGCCTATCGCCAATCGATTCGAAAAATCTACCAGGCTGACGCTGTTGCTCTCAATTTTGACGAGTCAGTGACAGCGGCAGAGGTTGTGAAATCTTAAAAGGAATGACTTCTTTTAAAATCAGACCGTGAACGACTTCGTAAACAAGGCGACAAAAGGAAAGATTTCGCAAGTTGTCGATGCCAATGCTTTCAAAGAGGCCGTAGCTGTTCTCATCAATGCGATTTACTTCAAGTGAGGAGCTCTCAACTCGAAAGGAATTTCTTTCAGTGCAAAGTGGAAGACGCGGTTTCCGAACTCTTCAAAAGCAAAGTTTCATTCCGATGGTAAAACTGCTCGCAACGTATGCACGACTATCGATGTTGTGTGATATTGTGATAGATTGACATAATGCGTCTCTCAGAAGTCCGCTTGCCGTATGCAGAAAACAGTCGTCTCCGTATCGTCAAGCTCCCTTACCGGTACATTGCGGTCAAATAGCCTTTCACTTAGATCTCTAGAAATTCGGACTTCGAATTCGGCGTTGTTCTTCCGAAGACTCGCTTTGGCCTTCGCAGCATCCACCGAAACATCACGGGCGCGGAGCTCCAAGGACTCTTCAGCAAGGCAACGGGGATCGATGTGGACGTTCGTGCCTGTAAGAACTTATCAACTGCCTCTCCCTAGATCAAATTACCGAAATTCCGTCAGGAGACGGCATTACCTTTGACCTGTATCCTCAAGAAGCTCGGTATTACCAGGGCTTTTAACGACACCGCTGACTTCACGTTGATCTCCCCTCGAGAGGTGAAGCTCTCCAAGGCTGTCCATAAGGCTCTCATCATTGTAAGCTGCTTTGAGAAGCATTGAAATAAGTTCCAGGTTGAGGAGGCCGGAGTTGAAGCGGCGGCGGCGACGGCTGTTGTCGTGGATCCTAAACCCAGTTTGCCGGCTCCAAAAGTGATCTTCCACGCGGATCATCCCTTCATCTATGCAATTCTTTACAAGAATCGCCCTTTATTCCTGGGGCAATATTTCTGAAGGGAAATAAAAAGATGGCGTTTGTTACTCGAATAACAAAACATGTTTTGCCTTTTTAAAATTATGTTGCTTTTCGCATTGTTTATTTTTGAGTTGCCATGTAGTGTTTTAAGGAACCATTGTTGCTTTCCACGACATCTGCTTACAATGGTGGAGTGGCGGACAGCACCGGAGAACGCTCACTCTCGGCGGTAACCAGTGGTGCGAATCTTACAAACATTGCAGACTTGTTGAAGGGAATTAGCAGCAGGCTCTCAGGGGCGAGGTGATGAAGTGACGACCTCTTACAATTAGCACTCCGTTTCTGCAAAGTTTCCTTCAACGCACTAAGTGGTCTGCTCAAATAAAGACAGACGAAGACCAACTTTGAAAGTCTTCATCCATGGGCGTCTCTTTCGAGTTCGTTTCGAGTTTCAAGGTCTGTTGTATAAAAGTCTTGAAACTTAGAATTCGAGGCGAATTTTTTTTAGAGCATTCGTGACACTTCTCGAACTATAATTGAGACGAGAAAAAGTGACGACCAAAGGCTCTGCTATCATTGGGGTCTCCTGTCTAAATCTAGAACCGATGCACGGCTTGTCTATAGGCAAGTTCACTTCAAATAAAATTCCACACAATTTGATAGTTGCGTTTCATGCTCGGTGAAGGTCAGACGAACAACGGGACGCTTTAGTGAATGCGCTAAAATGTAAGCCCTCAAGCATGGAAAGAGTACGACTTTTTCTTAATCTAGAACTCTGAACAACGGTGAAATCGAGGGGAATCCCGAGGTTGACCACGTTTGCACACCGATGATTTTCGTCGACGTCGCCGCTCGTAGAGTACGAGCGCAGATGTTTCGGGATGCTTTTGAAGCAAGGTTTGTGGCAAGTTATATTGTAAAAACGCTTAAAAATAGAAGAAAATCACCCGAGATCACGACGCAAATGCTTGTCAAAGACGCTTTGGCGCGAATCAAGGTGAACCCGGAGTTCATAAAATTGTCGCAGGCGAGCTCGCCTTTCTCCTTCGTCAACCATATTTTAGGATGAAGCCATTGAAGTAAGAAGAATTTTGGAGAGCGCGAATTTCGGAACGCTCTGCAATCAACTGAATCTGCGTTTTCGAGAATGGTCAAAAGTTGACGCAAGTAGTGGCGCCTGTGAGAAACTAAAAAGACCAGCTGCAAATGAGAAAGAAAGCACGGAGACAAACGATTATGGTCCGGCTGTTTTGATTCCAAATATGTTCAAGGTAAGCTAACGACAAATTATTTATTGATATTACACAAAATAATAACACCAAAAGCTCAAAACATACTTTGAAAACTTCTAGAAAACAACTTTATCCATGATTGAAACAAGATGCCGACAAAATCCTGCTCTCATCTACCGGTGGAATCGTGTTAATAACGACGTGACACCGAGTTATGGTTTCCGGTTGGTCTTTAAAGAAAAGAACTTGATCAATCAGTTGCATGTTTTGCGTTCAAATCAAGACGGCTTCGAAGGAGAAACGTCGTCTACCAATTATGTAAGTGATTTGAATTCCATTTTGCCACGCAGGGGATCGGGCACTATGTGTTAAATTTCTGCCTCAATAGAGACCCAAAAGGGCGAGGAAAGGGAAGAGGTTGTTTCAATCTGCCAGTGGATATTTCACGCTTTCCTCACTTCATCACTAATGGAGACTCCCTTCTCGCCCATAGGGCCTCAAGCGAGATAAAAATTTGTTGTCTTAGCCATGTTGTCGATGGTCGAATAGTTGACGATCCCGAATGTCCACTTGGCGTCGCCCATTTTTGCACGCCGCGCACCTACATCCAATTTTTCATCAAGCGTCTGCAGCGTCGTATCACGTTTGAAGGACTGTGCCAAATGTTGGTTTCCTTAGGTTCACAAAAAACGTTTATTTTAGGAAAGAGAACGAAAAACAATTTTCTATCAAAAAGCACATAGAAACGCAGAAAGCACTTCTTGCCGACGATCCTGAAGTGCTTGCGTTAGAAGAGGTTTTGTATTTAAAAAACTCTTGAATACAATAAACTGCAGGACCAAAGGCGGGAGGTTCTTGAAAAGGTCTTTCAGACCTACAACAAAGAGAGGCTTAGCGAAGCGAGTACGTTTTGATTATCTGTGCATGGCAACCATTTAGAAAGAAAAATGAGAGCCAAAACGAATGCAAAAGCTCCGAAACCGAAGACAATACGCCGTGCGCCGCCACCTCAGTGGGACGAACTCATCGACGAGGATTATTTGCAACGCCCACAACCTCAAGTTATTGGCGTGCGTCCACAAGGCGCCAATTTTTCTTTCGTACCCAATCGACGGGTAGCACAGGAAAAACACCCCTTAACGAAAGCTTTAGGGCGAATTTACTGTTCTTGAAACAAGAAGTGGAAGCGATCCTAAGTTCGTTCTTCAATGGATTCGGAATGGAAAAACGTCTCATTTCCTCTGCGCCGAATGCTCGAAAGCGGTCTTTAAACGCGAGCACGCAGGTCCCACGCCGACTTTGTAGGAAAAACTCACCGCGAATCTCGGAATTGCGTTTTAGAACTTTCGAGGGAAACGAAATTCTCGGCGATCCAGACGCGGGACATTTTTGTAGGCCGCTGTTCTACCTAGACAAACTAGCGGACCGTCTTCGGATTGAATTTGTAAACGAAATTTTTCAAAGGAGGTTGGATTGAAGGTTACCGTATTCTATCGACTTGCAGAGAAGTCGATCTTGACTATCCCGTGACAGAGTTTCACAAAGCATTCGCTGCAAACTTGCGAAAAATGGAGACTCTCAAGCAACTGAGCGATGAGGAAGTCGCTGAGATCGAGCGGCGAATGCGGGCCTGGGACTCGCTCCGAGCGTTTCGCACAAAGAAGTCGCACATACGACAGGATAGTTTGAAGAAGACCGCGGCGAAGGCCAACAAGGAGAGCGTGCCGGACGATTTTGGGCCAGCAAAATTCGTGATCTCGACTAGCGTCTGCGAGAAAAAGAGAATAATTGCGATTTAGAGTGATACTTGCATGGTTCTGGAAACACCAAGTCGAAAGTTCGCCGGTTGCGTTTATCTATGGCGATTGCAAGGAGGAAAACGTGCTTTGTGAGCTTTCTTTGAATGATTGTGAGAAGAACTTCAGCAGATGCTCTGGCTGCGAATATGTTCGAAAGACGAATCGCCGAGACATCTCTGTGACCACATTCAGCCTGCCCACAATGTGAACTGTCCCTTTGAAGCAGTTAACGCCTTGTCTTGTAGAAAAGTAGAGAACGGACGACTGCTCAACGATCCCGATGAGCCCCTAAATTCCCATTTCTGCAAGCCCCGCCCATTCCTCGAGGTCGTCACTAAGCGAATCTGGCGGCGCATCCAAAAGCTCTGCGTGTCAAAAATGTTGAATATTTTTATTGCAGATATTTCAACTTTTGTTACAGGCAAGAAGAAGGCGAAAGCTTTTCGATGGAAGATTTCCTGGCCACGGAACGGCTGAAAACGGAAGATGAGCATCTGGAAGAACTTGAGACCTTATCCGACAACGACAGACAAACAGTTCTGCGAGGGGTTTTCGAGCGCGATCCAATGCTTCTTCGGAACTCTCTCCGTTCGTTTGCTTGTTTAATTTGCAAAATATTGGATGTATCGTAATAGCTGGTTACAAACGAAAAAGAGGGACAATTTTTAGACCACATTAAAAAGCAACTTCGATTGCAAGGAAAACGAAGAGCTGAGGAGAAAGAAACTGACGAAGCACATGCGACAAAGAAGTCTCGCACCTCCAGATTCCGCTTCGTTTGATACTTGAAATTAACTTTCAAATGCTCATTGTATTGTATCACGAAAGGCGCATCACGATTTGTGAATGCTTTTTTCTTGATATTCTCGTTTGTCATGTGGTAGCCTGGAAAGGTCGCGATTTCTGCTTTGTATTGATTTGTTCGTCAAAACAACGCTTCAATGAAATTATTGTCTGACAAAAAAAGGAAAAAGGCCGAAAACCAAGGCCAGTTGTGAGTGGCATGTCAACGAACAGAGAGTAGGCTTTAAAAAAAGGAAGAAGGCTGAAAATTATGAAACTGGCATTCCACCCTTTCGTGCACGCAATGAGGCGTGCTTTCTGGCGTTCAGTGGAATGAGAGGAATTGCCATGGTTTTTTTTTCCAAGAATGCCATTTCTGATGAAACATACACGGAAACTTCGGCGACAGAAAAATGTTCTTATTAGCATCATCGTAGGCGAGTTATTTTGTACATTTCTGCAAAAATCTTGTTGTTGTTAGCACTGCAGAAATAATAGCGATGCAAGTAAAATCTTTTAC
>JAQIXL010002015.1:0-14718 GCA_034700245.1 Poikilolaimus oxycercus | reverse complement strand
GGAGCTCCCGGACCGGCTGGACATCCCGGATCGAGTGGAGGACCTGGACCCGCTGGAGATGCTGGAGCACCTGGAGCTCCTGGTGCGCCTGGACCTGCTGGACAACCTGGACGCAGTGGAACTCGTGCTGTCGGACGACCTGGACCTGCCGGAGCCCCAGGGCCTGTTGGACCACCCGGACCTCCTGGACCCAATGGAGCCCCTGGAGCCCCTGGAGCTCCAGGACCTGCTGGAGCCCCTGGCCCAGTTGGTGGACCTGGAGGTCCCGGAGTTCCCGGAGCCCCCGGTCTTGCTGGAGGCAGCGGCACCTCGGGCTTCGACGCCACCTACTGTCCTTGCCCGTCTCGCACTGGAAAATAAGCAAAGGAAGTCGAGCCACATGGAGCTCCTCCTCACCTTCGTTGTCTTAGAAACCAATAAAACATTTCAACAATGTTCTCTACAACCATGATGCATCTTGCCTTCCGATTCATTACAATCAGATAAGGAGAAATGCGATCACTCGGACGCCCTCGACATTAACGGCCATCGGTTCTCCTTGCGGAAATTCGCCTCTTCTCTGAAAGGGAAGGCTGAAGCCAGCCAGTGCAGTTGTTGTATTTTCCAAGTGAATGCTGCAGAGTTTCCTTGAACTCAAGCCAAGACGACTTCGACAGAGGTTCCTCCACAGTCTCAGTTCCCAGTCTTTATTCTGTGGGTATTCGTGGAGGACGAAGAAGGCGACGGCGGCCTCACTCGCTCGTCCCCGTCTCCTCCTCTCTGAAGTCCTTCTTCTTCCCTCAAAGAGGAGAAACCTGTCGACGATGGAGAGAAGGATCTCGTTGAAGGCGTCCGTCGCGTCGGCGTAGACGTGGTGGCCGGCGCCGTGGATGACCTGCACGTCGACACGATTTCGACGAAGAGCCTGCAACGGGTTACTGTAGACCTCCTTGTGCCTGCAGCTCGAAGGCCGGTCCCGGGTCGATCCACGACTTGCTGCCGTAGATGAAGGTCAGCGGCACGGCTTCGTCCAGGCTGTGCATTCTAGAGATTTGGGAGAGGAAGAGGAAGGAAACCTCTTGAGCATCGGACGCTTGGCCCAGCCGATCGACTGCGTCATCGTCTTGAAGGCCGCCTCTCCTGTTGGTTCGCGCGCGTTGCAGTTGTAGATGTAGTCTGGAGTCTCGGATTCTTCTCCTTCTTCTAAGAAGTTACCGTAGATGTCATCGCTGCGCTCGGACGGGTATCGAACCTGCAGGTCCGGGCGCAGCTTCTTCACCACCTTCGGACCTAAAATCGTCCTGCGAGTCATTCTTGGACTCCCTCAAGGCCTTCAAGAACGCCTTCAACTGACCGTAAGGTCCAAGGACCCTGAGGGGGGTGAGGGGGTTGAACTGAGTGAGGAAGCGGGCGATGAAGTGCAGCCAGGGGTCGGATGTGATCTGTCTCTGGTTCTCCTTCCTCCTTCTCCCTCACCATCTTGTCCGTGTTGGCGGGCTTCTCGGGGAATCCCCAGGGGTCGACGAGGATGAGATGCTCCACGCGTTCCGGATGGGCGAGGGTGTAGGACGAGGCGAGGAAGCCGCCGAAGGAGTGCGCCACGAGGAACATCTTCTCGATGTCCATCCCTCTGCAAGGGGAGCGGCTGTTTAGTTCTTGTTTGTTGTTTGTTTATGCAAGGAGAGACAGACTTCCTCCAGTCCTCGATGGACTGCACGAACTGCAACTCGGCGGTCAGCTCGTCGCACGGCAGGAACTGCGGCCGGGACGAGCGACCGAAGCCTGAAGGTTCACGCTTGAGCTCATGAGGTTCCAGTTATATGTGCACTTTCTCCTAAGAAGCCTTCGTGCTACTCCCTTTCTTCTCCTTCCTCCCCAGCTCTTCTTGACGGACCGAGGAGGTCGAAGGCGTGGGCGGTGCGGCGTTGGGCGACGACGCCGAGGGTGGAGCACCAGAGGGCGACGCCGGCGCCGAAGCCGTGCACGAAGACAACCGGAGTGCTGCTCGTCGCCTCGGGGCCGCGTGCCGTCACCGTGTAGAGAGAACTGTTCGCGAAGCTGATCTGCAAAGGAAGCCACTTCTCTTCCAAGGCTAATTCCTTCTCCTTGTCCCGTTTTCTTCTCAGATTTGCCTTTTGCACGCATCCGCATGTCTCCCAGACAAATGCAACAATTCGAAGGTCGTTTCTTGCAGACTCTGAGTCCTCCTTCTCTTCTTCCTCCTCTCTATCCTCATGCGCTCCATTTCTCTTGGAAGAAGGGAGACGGACGGGCACATGGCGAGCGACGACGTGGACGCCGGCCTTCTCGAAGAGCCTCGCCTCGGTCTCAGCGATGCGCGTCATCGACGCCCCCCAACCCCACGGACGTCTAAAACTCCTTCTGCTTCTGAGGAGATGACTAACTCGGCGTCCTCGGCCTCGGCGACGGTGCCCTCACTCAACGGCATCTCTTCTTCGTCTGCAAAGTCTTCACGTTACAGCAGAAGGAGTCCAGGCTGGCGGTTGTTGCTAACCACAGAGGCATCCGACGCTGCCTTCTGGCCGAGACTTACTTCAAGAGTGGAGAGGGGAAAGCAGCGGGGAGAGCGCGCCGAGAAGACGTCCGCTCGTCGGCAGGTGAGAAGGTAGAAATCAACTCATTTATGCATCTCTTAGTTCATCTCTCTCCCACTTTGACGATGCCAAACACTTTTCCACGTGGTAGGAAGACCAAGCCAAGCCTGGCAGACCAAAGAGGAAAAGTAAAGGAGAGAGGCCCCATGGAATCAGTGACAGAGGTCCTCTTCTCGGGATTTGAATGCATCACATAAGAATTTATTTGATTTTCGTCCTCTTGATCTCTGGAGCAGCTCGCTGTGGAACAACAGCGTGGTGACTGCGTTAGATCGATTCTTTCACAGTCCGTCAAGGGCAGGCTCGTTGATAAGGCGAAACATTGTCTTGTTAGTGAGAAATCATTCCACGTCTGGGTCTTGTCTTTCAAAACAAGAAACTTCCCGTCTCACTAGAACCCCCAAAGCACTTTCCTCATCAACTTTCTTCACGGATTCACGATGTCTTTCTAGTACTGCAACCATCTCCTGACAGTTCGGCATCTCCCGCCATTGCGTCTCGGCAGTGGCTGCACCGAAATGCGTGCGTGTGAAAGGGGGCTAGAGTCCACTTGGGCGTCTCTGTCGTCTCTCCACTCCTTCCCACTCCCTCTCAGCATCTCCCACTTCTCTCGCACTCCCACCCATCTGCCTCCATTCACCCACGGACTATCGACTTGTCCTCGAATTTTACGTGATTTTTCTCGTTTAGTCTATCCTCAGGAAGTTAATATTCTTTGAACATTGACAAAAGTTACTCGCCTGTTGTTATTGAAGTACATAGACTGTGGTGACGTCGTGGCTCGTTTGTCAATTGTTTGTACGCGTCAGTCGAACAGCTGGTCTCTTGGAGGTTGTCTGTCGAGTTCCTTCTCCATTCTCTCTCTATATAACCCGAGACTTTAAACGCGGTTTTGCTCGAACCCTCCGACCTAAACAGGCCTCAAAGCAGACCTTCTCGCTTTTTCAGTGGGTTTTGGAAACCGGCGAGTCGCGCCGTCGCGGCGACCGCGGGTGTGTCACATCGCGTTCACGGCCACTATGTCGTCAGTTTTTCAATCTCTTTTCAAATTTGATAAACTTCTATTTGAGTGCTCTTATCAAAAAATGTTTGAAAAAGTTTTTCAAAATCTTATCAAAAAATGTTCCTCTGAATCATAATAAGCTCTAATCAAATCGATTTTTCAGGAGTGCGCGCATCCTCAACAACCTCGCTCACGGTGCGTCTCTAGAGTTGGGATTTCGAGATTTTATTGACAGCCGGAATGTTCGAGAGGGTAGCGTTTTGAAATGTTCTGCTGCCGTAACATTGTGGACTACTAATGAAACGCCCAAGCATTCACTATTCGAGAAACTGGGGAGCCTCGTGGGCGTAGTCCTGATACTCTCTCAAACATTCCGGCTGTCAATAAAATCTCGAAACCCCAACTCTATGCGTCTCTCTCCTTTTACATTTCCTGTTCCTTCACAGAGACTAGACTGTATCCCCTCCACCACCCTTTGCGTCCTTCAAAGTTTCCTTTTTTTCAGGCGGAACAACGCTCGGTGAGGCAGCCGCCCGACTCTTATCTTCAGAAGCTCGCTCGGCGCTTTACGAGAAGGGAGCCTCGGCTGTCAAGGTACACTGCCGACTTTGTCGCTTTCCTTCCCGCTCATGTTTTCCTCAAACGCAAAAGCGAGCGAAGCAACCGGCTCGAAGCCAAGCAGCAGCACAAAAAGCAACCAAAGAACTAAAAAATACGTTGAGTTTGAGGCAGGGAAGAGGGAACTCGTCCAAGGCAGCATTGACATGAGCGACATCATCGAGTTCTCGAAGAAGATGAGCGACGAGAAAGTCAAGAAACGTCTCACAGAACTTCTCTCGAGTCTTCCTTAAGATAACGTTAGAGTAGTTACTTCGCGGGTCGATTACTTGGGTGGCCCGTGTATTCCTTCTTCTTCCTCTTCCTCTTCCTCCCAGACAGAGTGTCTTCTCTCTATGCGCCGATTGTACAGCAGAGCATAAATTATTTAGACTTCAGAGAGTGTTCAACAGGGAGATTTCGAAAGACTTCTCATGATGCGTTCACGTGAAAAGGAGAGGGAAGCCGCTTGTTTGTTTTTCGACTGGAGTACGGAAAGCACAGAGAGTCTCTCTTACAAGAGAGATAAATCTGTGCGAAATGTAGCTTCGCTTAAGCTCGCAATGGAATAAATTGCCGAGAGATGTGACGCAATCACGCTTGGGAACAGCTTGCGAACCCAATTCCCGTGGCAAAGATCTTGTCGCGACAACCAGCTGAGAGCACGAAAGACACAAACTCCAACCATCTTCTCTGTGCGAAGCGTGTTCCTCTTCTTCAATAAAACACATAGAATCCGTGTTGTTGGCTATTTTATTGCCAAAACCCCCTTGGGTCTAGTACGCATGCTTCATGCCAGTGGACATCTCTCAACACATTCTCCGACAGATGAAAATAAGACGGATTCACTTTCAGCGGTCACATTTTGCACAAAACTCGCCACAAGACGTGTTGTGACAGGTTAGAAAGGGCGGTCTCCCTTCTCACTATAAAGAGAGAATTCTTCCAAGTGTAAGCCATCCAGCATTGCCAGTTGTCTCTCTTGTTCAACACCTTCAGCCTTCAGTCATGCCGTAAGTTCTCCGCGTTGAAAAGACTTTCCTCAGCGTTCGTGGATCTCGCTTCACCGGCAAGGTTGCTATTGTCACCGGCTCGAGCAACGGGATCGGTCGCGCTGCAGCAAAGCTTTTCGCTTCGGAAAGCGCCAAAGTTGTTCTTACCGGCCGAGACCTCGAGGCTCTCAAGGTGCTTCATTGTCTCCTGTCCATTGTGGTCCTTCCAGGCTGCTCGTCAGGAACTCATCTCAGTCGGTGCTTTGCCCGACGAGATTCTTGAAGTGGATGGCAACATCGGGGATGAGAGCACTCAAGATCGGATCATCGAGGAGACGATCAAGAAGTTCGGTCGACTCGATATTCTCGTGAGTCATTGTTGAAAATGATTTCCTCCAGGTGAATAATGCCGGCACGGCGGGACCTGAAGGTGGGCTGACGCTAGGCTTTGAAGCCCCAATATCTCACTTCGACCATATCATGAACATCAATCTGCGAGCGTGAGTCTTCCTTCTTCATGTCTACCTCTCTTCAGTCCTCTCCGACTCTCCCAACTTGCCACTCCCCATCTCATCGCGACGAAGGGGGCCATTGTGAACATCAGCAGTGGGGCTTCCAAGCCTTTCGTATGCGCCTTTGGCATCTCTAGAGGGTTCAGGCCTGGCAACTTCCCTACTACGCCATGTCGAAGGCGGCACTCGACATGCTCACCGTGACCCTCGGAGGTGCTCTGGCACCGAAAGGAGTGCGCGTCAACTCTGTCAAGTAAGTTGAAGGCTGCTTCTCCAATTATGAATGCTCAGCCCTGGCTATGTTCGGACGACAATCTTGGAGAAGCAGGGCATCAAAGGAGCGGCTCTCGATCAGGTAAGTCCAGTTTGACAGAAACAGAAGGTTAAAGGCTGACGCGACGCACGTGGCACGAATCCTCCTTGGACGAAGCGGAAAACCTGAGGAGATGGCCGAGGCCATTGCTTTCTTTGCTGATGAGAAAACGTAACTCTTCTTATTAGACGTTCAACCAAAGAGGTACAGGTCGGGTTTTGCCGTCGGAGCGTGCCTTCTCGTGGACGGCGGCGACACGATCAACCGCGACGCTCAAGTCAACTACCAACAACTCGGCAGCAAGCACTAGCCTGTTGGCTTGACTGCAGAACTTTTTCGACAACATTTGCTCTTTGTTCGGTAATAAAGTTTCTTCAACGAGGGCAAGGTCTTGCAGTGGCACGATCGGGGAGGAAGGGGATCGAGTCGGTGAGGACGACGTCAGCGAAGGGACAGAAGCGATAGTCGGGACCCGAGCCGAAGAGCTGGCGGAATTCGCGTTCATCAGCAAGCTCGTGGTACATGTCGGCGAGGGGAGATGGCTGAAGCTCGTCAAAGACGACTAAAAAAGGTCACCTGAATGCCGTTGTCAGCTCTAGTCGTGCCGAAAGATCCGAGCTTGGCCTTGCAACTCGAACCGATGGCCATCTTCATCGTGTCGTTGGAGAAACAGAACTGCAAGCCTCATTGCTGCTTTAGGACAATTCACCCCTTGAATCTTGTTGTTCTGATAGAATTCTGGACGGCAGAAGGGAAATGTCGGCCTATCAAGTCTGAAGAACGATTTCCATTGAAAGATTGCAAACCGAATTCTCTCTTCGATGAACTCTTGACAAGAGCCGAGGACGAAGGAGCAACCCCACTCGCGGCCGTACCAGTAAGCAGCCGTCTCAGCAGCAATCACCGCACGATTTACCTTATACCACTGTCTGAACGAAATTCCGTTTCTTCCATAGAGGAGATACCTGGATCCAAAGCGTGTTGCTTCGAGGATGCGTGCCGAGATTTCGGTGAAGTAGTTTCGGCGCTTCTGCAGCATCGGCGTCATCAACTCTGGCTGAAGTCATAGCTTTTCATGATAGTCTAAGTCGAACCCCGTAGATATATTCGTTGAGATGCATCTTGTTGCTGTCGTCTGTCTCCACTCCGATCATCTTCAGACACATGAAGTGGTCGCGGACAAATTCCTGAAGCCTTCAAGGTTCTCTTTTCTCTACCAAGGCGCTGGAGGCGAAGTCCATGTAGCTTTGTCTTGCTTCGTGTTCCCCGCTGATGGCGAGTCTCCAGGTGATTGTCTCATCTGGCGGGGCTGCTTCTTCCGGATTCTTCTTTGGCAGCACTGTTCCATAGCCCTGAAGACCATCATAAAACAAAACCAGTCAGACCAAGGCGTGAAGGATCTCATGTCGGAAGAGGTCGAAGGCGGCTTCGAATGTCGACCATCGCTGCAAGTCGTCGCAAACAATCAGTCGACCAGCCAGCGGCCTGCTCTGTATTCGGTTGCTCCAAAGAGAAACCTTCGACTTCCTCGTTGAAGACAGGGATTGGCGGCGGCGAGGAGCGTCGGGTCGTCGTGGCACATCTCCTTGTCCACCTGGGACTTATTCGTGGAAGGCTAGGGAAAAACCTGAACGAAAAGAACGAAGGAGATGCCGTTGAGGTACTGAACTCCTTGGTCTTGACGGCGATGTCGACAGATTTCTCTGCCGTTTGACTAACAAGAACACTCTTCAGATGAAATGAACAAACTCGGAAACAGGCGCTCAACATCTGAATCGAGTTGTAATTGGCGCACTCGGTGATGTCGGTGGCCGAGATCTCCGTGTTGTCCACGAAATCCACATCGATCGCCCCTCTCAAATAGCTAATCGAGTCATACAACGCGTTCTACAAAGCCTTTTTAGTCTTCTTTGGAATACCCAGATCTGATGAGGCCAAGGAGGAAGATCGGCGGGCTTCACGAGGAGGATGTCGAGTGGGACAAAGCCCTCAGAATTACCTTGAGCTGCGACATTTGAGAGAAGGAGGGGGAGAAGCCAGATGAGGTAGCACATTTCCCTCGACTGTCTGGGAAGAAGAAGGAGGAGAGGACATGAGACATGATTCAGTTTGAGGCGTCAAAACAGAATTCCCTCTCACACCTCTTCCTTTAAGTGAGCAGAAATCATGAATAATTCTGTCTTTCCGTCCACGTTCCTTAGAACGTCGAAAACACGTGCGTTGATAAGGAGAGAGAGAAGTGGAGAAGAGGGCAGAGGGCGAAGGGCCGAGTTGAGGGTGACCACGCTGTAGCCGGGTGCCGCTCCCCCTCCTTGCTCCTCTCGAACTTCGACTTCCCTTCATTTGACAATGTGCGTTGCCACGCTGATTTCTTCGTTTGCTTCTGCCTATGAATTCTCGATTGCAGGTCATCCAAGAGGGAAGCATCATGTCTCGATACAGCAAGGTTATCTTCCCTTTGTCTTTTCTGACCCTCTGCCTCCAGATCATCGAGAAGCAGCGTTCATATTGGAGAAGTGGAGCCACTCTTCCCCTTGCAGCTCGTCTGAAGAGTCTCGAGGATCTCCAAAATCTTCTTCAAGACAATGCTGAAGCTATCAACGAAGCTATTTTCAAGGATTTGAGACGAGTTTGAATCTCCCTCATTCTAGAGATCTTTCTAGGATCCCGACACAAATGTGGAGTTGCCAATGTCCTTGGGCATCGTCGTCGACGCAATTGCTAACCTCGAGGAATGGGCGAAGAGTACTCAGGTCTGTCTACCTCGAGACAATATCTGAAGTGATAGGTGGAAGCGCAGCCACCAAACGATCCCGAAGAAGATTCGGTCTTCATCGTGAAAGAGCCTTACGGCGTCGTTCTTGTCATTTCTCCTTGGAACTTCCCTCTCTTCACGTCCATTCCGCTGGCCTCGGCTTTGGCTGCAGGCAAGTCGCGCTTTGTTCAATGAGGAGTGTAGGCAACACGGTCATCCTGAAGCCCTCGGAGATCTCGGCGAACTTCTCAGCTCTTATGGCTCAACTCATCCCAAAATACTTTGAGGAGGTTCGCAGCAACGACAGAAGATTTGCTAGAAAGTTGTCACAGTGATCGAGGGCGCAGTGGAGGAGACCACCGAGCTTCTCAAGGAGCGCTTCGACTACATTTGTTATACTGGCTGTCCTCCAGTCGGAAAAGTGGTCATGGCCGCTGCAGCCAGACATCTTACTCCCGTCACTCTGGAACTTGGAGGAAAATCGTAAGTCCTCATACATAGTATACTGGAAACATTTTATAGGCCTGTCCTTGTTGAGCCAGACGCGGATTTCGGTGAAGCCGTGGAGAAGATTCTTCGCGGAAAGGTAAGACTTTGACTAAAGAGGAAATCTCTGTTGCAGATCTTGAACTGTGGACAGATCTGCCTCGCTCCCGACTACATTCTCACAACAACAGCAGCGAAACCGAAGTTGATCGGAGCTTTCCAGAAAGTCTTCGAGGTCCTCGGCGATCTTCAACAAAATCCAGTCTATGCACGAATTATCAACGAGCGACATTTCGAGTGAGAGCTGGGAGAAACTTGATTGTTGTTCAGACGTTTATCGGAGCTCGGGGCTCGCACGAAGGGACGTCTTGTCGCCAAATCTGGAGGGAAACCGGACAAGAAGGACCTCTTCCTGCCCATTCACGTCTATGATGTCGATGCCGATGATGTTCTTCTACAAGATGAGGTCGAGTATGAAGAAAGCTGATGTCTTCAGATTTTCGGCCCACTACTCCCAATTGTCACCGTCCCGAACTTTGATGCCGCTGTGCGCTATGTGAAAGAGCATGAGAAGCCCCTTGGTGCTTATCTCTTTACCAAGGATCAGAACAAGGCTTGTCTCTTCCTTCTTTCATAGAATTCTCAGGTTCGTCGTTTCATCACTGAGACCTCAAGTGGCGGAGTGACTGTCAACGACATCATGATGCACGGCTTTGGTGAGGTTTCCGTGTGAATGAGAGAGTTGTGTTTAGCTGCGGAAGTTCCCTTCGGAGGAGTGGGGACGAGTGGAATGGGTCGTGTTCAAGGTCGCTTCGGCTTCGACACCTTCACCCACGAGAAGGCCATTCTCCTTCGCAACAAGGTCGGTCTGGGACTCAAGCTCTGAATGATTCTTCCTTGCTTGTCCGTTAAGTGTCATAGCATAAACCGAAAACTTGTTCGCTAAAGCGTGTAGCATAAGAAGCACTTACACGAGTGGGAATGGGACAGAACTGATTGTGGAGGAGGCGTTCTTTACT
Source organism: Poikilolaimus oxycercus (assembly GCA_034700245.1). NCBI lineage: Eukaryota > Metazoa > Nematoda > Chromadorea > Rhabditida > Rhabditidae > Poikilolaimus > Poikilolaimus oxycercus. Next base: position 4,447 of record JAQIXL010002015.1, on the reverse strand, counting down.
CGAAGATCCACGTTTGACGTAAGAGGATTACTGTCTTCACTTTGATACCAGTCTTCGTGTGACTCTACCGATGTCGAGAGACGAATATCTGATTCGTTTCTTTTCTTCGCTGAATGTTAACGGCGTGACCGCTTTGCGTCCGTTTGAGAGTGACCTTCTCCATTGATCCCCTTCGTCTCTGATCATTCTCTCTTCAATCCTTCAGCAATCGATTGCTTCCCTTTTCTCAGGAGAAAGTTCAAAAAGATGCTGGTCTCTGGAAGGTCATCACTTTCGTCAGATTCGGTGCCAACACCTGCGTTGTCGCACGACCCCCGAAGAGATATAAAAGGTGACATCAAAACCAGGCTCGAGGTTCTCGACGCAAGTCGCTGTAATAAATAGTGCTGGTCTCCCGCCCCGAACTCTCTCTTCATTGTCCTCACGCCGACTGTCGAAAGATGCCGTGAGTCTTTAAAAGTCTTCTCATTTCAACTCATACGAATTGTTGCAGAGATCGCTTCGCGGGCAAAGTGGTTATTGTCACCGGTTTGTCTAGCTGTTTTTGCTTTGAGCAACTAGAACATTTGAGGCTCGAGCAACGGAATCGGACGTGCGACTGCGCGCTTCTTCGCCGCTGAAGGAGCCAAGGTCACTCTCAATGGTCGAAGCATCGAAGCTCTCAAGGTTTTTTAAAGAAGAAACCGCTTATTTCTTTCAGGCCGCCAAAGCCGAGCTGCTTGCTGTCGGTGCTGAGGAAGGGGATGTGATTGAAGTGGCCGGCGATATTGCTCAAGAAAGCGTTCAGAAAGCCATAATCGACGAGACAATCAAGAAATTCGGCCGTCTCGATGTTTTGGTAGGTCTTTGTTCAGAAATGCTCATCAACATGGAATGGGAAAAGTGATGAGAGAGATTCAATTGTTGTCTCAGTTTTCGGTTCAATTCTTGTTTGTCGAGCAATCTGTGACAGACTTGGCAAGGCCCAAAAAAGGGCTCATTCCTCTCTCTTGAACAGGTGAACAATGCCGGCGCTGTGGGTCCAGATGGGAATGTGATCGACCACTTCGAAGCACCCGTTGAACACTTCGACTTCGCCATCAATGTCAATCTTCGATCGTTTGTTGAACACGAAAACAAGGGAGACCTCTCAGAGTGCTGACGTTGACCAAACTCGCCATACCACATCTCATTGCCACCAAGGGAAGCATCGTCAACACTTCGAGCAATGCTGCTAAGCCATTTGTAAGGAGAACGAAAGAGTGCTGAGAGTGTTCAGCCTACTGGCATACCATATTACGCCATCTCGAAGGCAGGCCTGGATCAACTGACCGTTCAGCTGGCTTCACAACTAGCTCCAAAAGGAGTGCGAGTTAACGCTGTCAAGTGAGATATCATACGAGCCGTGTAATCTATAATTTAGCCCTGGCTACGTGCGTACTTCGATTATGGGAAAGCAGGGACTGACCGATGAAGCTGTCGATAAAGTACGTCTTTGTAATCGTTTTTTTAACATTTTAGATTGATGTGAAAATAGGAAAGGTTCTTCCAGCCGGGCGTGTTGGTCGTCCAGAGGACATCGCCCACGCCATTCTCTTTCTTGCTGATAACAAGACGTAAGCAGCAAGAGAGAGGAGACTCTTTTCAGAGCTGGCTACATCATTGGACAGACGATCGTCATCGATGGGGGCGAACTCATCAGCAAGCCTCCACTTATCAACAAGGATCTCTTCAGCGCTTAAACTATTTTCTTTCCTTCTTTGTGTGAGATAAAATCCTTCGTAGAAGTTGAGAAGCATTTTTGTCAAGAAGCTGAATTTGTTGCTTGCTAGATTAGAGAGTAAAAAGTGAGCAGCCTTAATTTATTTTCATTTTCTTCTTTTGTCTGAAGAAACGCGCCTCATCACCCCATGCGGCGGCAGCTGACCGTCTCTTCTCGCTGTCGCCCTTCCTCTTCGAAAGCATTCTCAACGCCGAACGCGTGTCACCGTTTTCGTTTTTATCTGTTAATTGTCCCGTGTATTATTTGTGTGTCAGCAGTGATCACTTGACGATCTCTTGTCTGGTTTGCGTGCAGTGCAGACGGCGAATCGCAGCGAAGCCAGCGAGGCAGACAGCGGGTATAAAGGCCTGCCCTCTCCCACTCTCAAGGTCGTCCCTCTCTTCCTGCAGCCCTACCGCAAACATGCCGTAAGTTCCTATACACGAAAACTCTCTCTTTTCAGCGGACGTTTTGCTGGAAAAGTTGTCATTGTCACTGGTAAGTCAAGAAAACTTCAAGTTGCAATTCCTTCCAGGCTCGAGTAACGGAATTGGTCGTGCTGCGGCTCGCTCTTTCGCGGCAGAAGGAGCGAAGGTTACCTTGACTGGAAGAAATCCTGAAGCTCTCAAGGTGCCTCCTTCCTTTGCAATTCTTATAAGCCTTTTAGGAAGCCCGCGACGAACTTCTCTCTGCCGGTGCAGCTGAAAGCGACGTTATCGAAGTGGCTGGCGACATCTCGGACGAAAGTGTGCAGAAGAGTCTCATTGATCAGACGATCGAGAAGTTCGGACGTCTGGATGTTTTGGTACAACTCTTTCGGATCTTTTGAAGCATGAATACCCATGGCAGGTGTTTCTCACAGTGTTTAGACACTTATTTATTTCACTCAAAAGCTTGCCTTGCTTACGTAACGTTACCCTCCCCTAGATCAACAACGCTGGTGCAATTGCCCCTGATCGCTCGGTGGTTGAGCATTTTGCAGCGCCCATCGAGCACTTCGATTTCGTTCTCAAGGTCAATCTCCGTTCGTGAGTTCACAAATCAAAGACCAACGAAAGTTCAGAGTTCTCACTCTGACACAATTGGCCATCCCTCATTTGAGTGCCTCGAAGGGAAGCATCGTGAACATCTCCAGCATTGCCTCTAAACCATTTGTAGGCTGACAACGCTATCGTGATAATGTATGTATTTGCAGCCTAGTAGTGTTCCCTACTACGCTATCTCGAAGGCGGGTCTTGACCAGTTGACTGTGCAACTAGCCGGCGAACTTGCCTCGAAGGGAATTCGTGTCAACGCTGTCAAGTGAGACTCTTTCTACTCGACGACCCAAACCATTCAGCCCTGGCTATGTTCGCACAACAATCGTTGAAAAGCAAGGATTGCCTAAAGAGCTCGTTAACAAGGTTCGCATTTCCTCTTCTTCATCGTCCTTGCAGATCGACGTTCTGGCTGGACAAGCTCTTCCTGCAGGGCGTGCTGGTCGCCCGGAGGACATCGCTCACGCTATTCTCTTCCTCGCCGACAACAACACGTATGAGTCGTCTCTCCAAGGAGAAAGAGATCTTTTCAGCGCTGGTTACATCATCGGCCAGACGTTGGTGGTGGACGGCGGCGAGCTGATTCACAAGCCGCCCATTGTCAGCCTCGATCTTCTCAAATAGATTCTCGTTCACAGGCTTGCGACTAAAAACGATTACGCACCACGCATCAATAAAAGCTTTGAATTAGGCAAGAATTGCAAGGAAGCAATGCGACCAAGATAATGGTGTCAGAAGAAAAGGAAGCAGCGCTGACCAGAGACTGATGCAAGATCAGGTCGAGTGACCGCAGAGGAGATTTCTGGTCTGCGTGGTCGCCAAAAGAGTCACTCGCAATTTTGTCCTCGATTGCGCCAGTCGAATGGGTGAAGAAGTCAGCATTCTCTCCCGCCTCTGACTCTCACTTCCTGTCTTGTGCTTTGTGCATTTTTGTTGAGAGAAGGAAGCCCTGTCCGTGAGAGTCGGGCAGAGGGTATAAAGTCGACGGCGAGCGGGAGTCTGCTCACTTGTTGTAGTCCTTCTGGTCCTCTCTTCCTATCAGTCTCTGCAAAATGCCGTGAGTAGTCTTTTTCCTCTGGCATCGTGTAATTAAAACACTTTTTCAGTGGACGTTTCACTGGCAAGGCTGTGATTGTCACTGGTAAGGAAATCCTCTCAAAGTCGAACCTTTCATAGGCTCAAGCAACGGGATCGGACGATCTGCTGCCCGCTTCTTTGCCGCTGAAGGTGCCAAGGTCACACTTACTGGCCGAAACCCCGAAGCTCTCAAGGTAAATCAAGCAAAAAGAAGCGTATTGTCAAGGCTGCCCGAGCTGAATTGATCTCTGCCGGAGCGGGCGAGGGTGACGTGATCGAGGTGGCCGGCGACATCTCGGACATCGGCGTGCAGAAGGCTCTCATCGACCAGACTCTCGAGAAATTTGGACGCCTCGATGTGCTCGTGAGTCTCTTTCGTTTTCGTGAAGAGTTGATGAAATTTCTGTCAAAGAAGCTGTCAGAGATCTATTTGTTCTCGGTCCAAGTAAACTTCGAGAGAGGGACAAAACCACAAACTTTCCTCTTCCTTGAAGGTGAACAATGCTGGAGCGGCAGCCCCCGACCGCTCGCTGGTTGAGAACTTCGAGGCGCCCATCGAGCACTTCGACTTTGTCATCAACGTCAACCTCAA
>JAQIXL010002014.1:0-14720 GCA_034700245.1 Poikilolaimus oxycercus | reverse complement strand
CTGGGTCCCTCAAAAAGTTTATAACTCCGCAGGCGGTCCTTCGTTTGCTCTAGTTCTTGTCTTATTCGATAGAACTGGAATCGGAGATTATGGCTATTTGTTGAAAGCCCTCACTATTACTCAAATAGTTCGACATCAAGACCCACAAAGACATGAGAAATGCCACAAATTTCACTGTACGGAGAAACAAACACGCCTCCTACCAAATTTCGCACCTCGACGCTGTCTCCCATTGGACCGAACGTTTTGACTCGCCGTGGGGAGAAGGCGATTTGTTTCGCACATTTGTAAAAGCGCGCACACCGATACCGTATTGTAGCGTTTTTCGTGTCGGGTTACAAGCGAGCTCGATCTGAATTCTTCGTAATGGAATGTCGTTGTCTCTCTAGATATCCATATACGTTCTCATCCGTGACGAGACTATGGGCTTCTCAACAGTGAATGTGCTTTGCAACATTGCGGGAGTCATATTCGTCATGCTCTGAATATAGCGGAGCAGGAAAAACGGAAGCAAGGTCTTTTTTCATCTCGCTAAAATCACGAAGTAGTTCTCCAACGAGACTGCGTCGAAAGAAAGTGAGGCATTGAATAGATGCTCTCTGAATTGCTGCTGCAAACTGCTACTCACAAGGTAGTTTATTCAGAACTCGTCAAATAGCATAATTCAGATTTCATAGAAATCGCTCAAGTTGCTGCCCTAGGCGCTGTCACCGGCCTCGCAGCCCTCCAACTCATAGTGGGGAGTGACCAGCAGCTCGTCTTTGCCGATTCGCTTTCCGGTCCTCTTGAGCGCCATCGGCACTTCCTCCTGCTTCATCTCGAAGATCATCTCCTGCAACAAAAGCATCTTCTGAGAAATTAGGTTCACTAACCTTCTCGTCAGTGACGGCATTCCGTCTTTCCGTCTTGCTCTTGACAACAAGGCCCGAGAAGATGCGATGGACTTCGTCCAGCTCCACATCTGATTTCATTCCACGAACGAGTACACGCTAAAACCAACCAAAAAAATGAAGGAAGTGGAAGCTAACATGACAGCTCGTGATTTCGAGATTTAGCTCCTTGATGGAAGGATTTGTCTCAACGAAGAGGTTTCCCGTTGAAATCTCGTCCACTCGCGCCACCGCCCTTTCGACATCGGCAACATCACGAAGACGAACGAGCCAGCCGTCCGTCTCATCGCCCGAATTTCTCGCCAGAGGGCAGCCATCAAGCAGCGGAATGCCTTCAACGAGAAACTACAACACAGCATCAAAGTCAACCTCTGAAGATCTTCTGAATATCCTTCCACGTTGATCCAGTTGGAACGTTACGCACGCGAATCGTCGATTGAAGCGGATTGTCAATCAACTTCTAGAAAACAATCTAGTTTCACCAAGAGTTCACGCTTCTCACCATGATCTTCGTTGTTTCCACATTCATTTCTCCCTTCCAGATGCTGATCACTCGGCTTTTTGCAAGAAAGGTCAAAATCTCCTTCCATGTACGATCCACGGCCAAAGTCTGCAAGACTTCTAACTCGAAACCTTGTTTGTACCGTAAGATCACCGATGATGATGAGGTCATTTGTGGCACGAGTGAAGAGCTCGACGAGAGCCGGTTTGTCGGCGAAGGAGCCGATGTGTCCGAGGGGGTTACTGTAGGATGTGCACAAAACCACTGCATCGACCTCACGCAACTGCATGGCAAGCCAGGTTAGACAAAGAAAGGCGAACCTTGGCCCTTCGAGGAGCGTGGATGCTAAGCGTACCGCCCTCCGCCTCAATCTCCGCCTTCAGATCCGCGAACTCGCGCTTGATTCGCTTCGCCTGTTCCATGAAGGGCACGCAAAGGTCGATCTTCGTGCGGTCAGCTGCCTTGAGCTTCTCGATGCAACGACGAGCCACATCTTCCTGCAATTTCTTTTGAAAGAAGCAAAACGAAAACTAACCTGAACCGTGTTCACAATGCTGTTTCCTTCAGCCCTGCTCGGTTTTTCAATGGAATTCGGTACGTGAATGACAGTGAAGGGATTAAGACTCTCCGTCTCACGCCTAGATCCGAACTCGTAAGGAAAAAAGTAATCAGACCTTTCTGGTTTTCCCGAAACAAGAGCCAAATTGTAAAAGAAACGGCGCGGCACCTCTGTAAGCTCCGGATGCATTCGGTACTCAGTCTGAAAAGTGTCTAAGATCGCGTTGAATTTGTTCAACCTCAAGGCGGATAATAGCATTTGGCGAGTTCTCAAAAAGACGACCGAAGAAAGTATGACCGGCATTATTTTCGTCACGAAATTCGTCGCCTCGTTTGGGATGCGGCTGAAATTCGTCGCCGAGGACGACGAGTCGACTGGTGCCCTTCACCAAGGGGATGAAAGCGTCAAGCTCTGAGATCTTTTGACAGTCATCAATAATCACGGTCCTTGAAACAATTTCGTTTGCAGAGCAAGAAATCGCCAACTTGATAGTGTGATTGATGCTGGATAAGGCCGTGACGGTCGAAAGAATTACTTTCCTCGTTCTCAGAGCGTCCTTCACCCTCGCCTCGATGCATTGACTCTTTTGGAACTGAAAACCAAGCCAATTGTCTAACAAAGTTCAATGCAGTATACTTGATCCAGTTGCTTAAAATCTTCTAGAAGCTTCTCTATACGAAGCACTTTGAACTCCTCGTTTGTTTTCTTTGATGTAACCAAGAAGCGAACAACGCCCGCGCGGTCGTTCGGATCCGTTATCAACTGAACGCAGCTGAAAAGGTTGAAGGAAGTTCTTAACCTTTGAAAGTCGTGAAGCGAGATGATCGACCGAGGCGTGCGAGTTGGCAACAAGAGCGACCTGGAACTCTTATTCAACAAAGCTCCAACAGCCCATACCTGTTCATATCTCGTACACTTCATGATCGCGAAGGCGATAGCGACCGCAACGTCTGTCTTTCCAGTTCCGGCACCACCAGCGATGATTGTCAGCGTTTGCTTCACTCCAATGAGCACGGCCTTCTTCTGTTCTTCGTCGAGAGTAAACGAAGAAACGACGCTTTCTAGTTCCTGCTCCATGCAGATAAGAAAGTGAAAGTTGTCCCAAACCCTTCCGTTATTTAAGACAGGTCGCTTGTAGGCCTGCTGATCGAGACCAACAATAGCCGAAGCAAGATCCGGCTTCAGCGGCTCGATGTTCACATACTTAACCAGTGTCGGGTAGGTCTTCAGATGCTCCACATGTCTAAAAACAAATAGTATAATGACAAACGACATACGGGTTGTAGTATTTGAACAATTCGACGCTAGACTCGTATTCAACCCGGTCAATCTTAGGGACCGCTTCGGATACCTCCATCGTCGACACAAACTCGACATCTAAAAATTTTAATCAGAGAATGCCAACGAACTTGTCAACTCTGCGATGCGAAAATTTGAATGTGGCATTTCGACGTTGTTCACATCGTAGAGCTTCATCTTAATCATACCGTCCTGATCGGGATATAGTCGCGACTTATTGTTAGCTGCGTCGTTTTTGATCGCATGACGATCAGCTAAAAATCTCCGGAAATAATCTAAGAGCGTACTTTCAGGAAGAGGAAGCGTGATCTTGAGCTTTCGTTCGCGTTTCTCCACTGTCACATCGTCGCTGTTCTTGAAGTCCACAAAGTGGATCCGCTGACCGCTTTTAGTGATCTTCTCTTCAGCATTCTCCGCGTGCTTCAGCACCTCGTCTCCATACTTCTGAACCGCTTCGATCAGCTAGAAGCACATGAAGAAGTTCAACAAGCCGGCAAACCTCGTCTGAAGGAGTGTCAAACATCGCTTTTCTGTCAAAGATCTTTCGGAAAGATTGGCAACTCGACACTGTGCTTTGAGCTGCAAATCAGATTCGTCAAAAGCAGCACGAAAAACAGTAAAAGAACGAGACAAAACACAAATGAAAGCGAAAGAAAACAACGAAGCCAAATTGGGAGAAGTCGATTTTTTTCACACATCCGCAAAACGCGCGCGCGCCGATACCGTAGTGGCAGCTATTTTCGTGACGAGAGTTACAGAGCATCTGTTGAATTTTGCACTATAGTGTAAGGATGAGACGCCGATTCAGCGGTTCCATTCGCGCTCTAAAGCCGTTGGCTCCAGAGATCGCAAACGTTGCAGGTTGTTCTCGTTCGATCCACCATCTTTTAAGCGAAGCAAGTTGGCAGGTGTCTGACAGTACCGAAAAGACGTATGTTGCCTGAGAGACGTTCAAACAAGCGCACAAAATTCTCCTCGGGGCTACTGGGGTGGATTCCTAAATTAGATTCGCTAAAACCGGCGATTCACATGAGAGAAAACCCTCATTGAGTCAGACACGAAATCTCAATTGAGCAGTTGAAGGTTTCAAGTCGACAAAATGAGAGTTGAAAGAACTAGTCACAATGTGAAGATCGTCTTTATTCCGCACTTGTTTTCTTACTGTTCTCAGTGAAACGAATTTCAACTGCTTAGCTTCCTTGAGAGTTTTTCTCTCTGTTTTGCATCCATGTCCCTCGAAAAGATACTAGGGTCCACAGTTTGCGGGTCAGTTTGCCAGCGACGATCCCTGATCTGTGATTTTTTTTTCTCTGGTTTTTGCCTGTTCATCGATGTCTGCACATTCCGGCGAATTATTGTGACTCACAGTTTCATGCGCTTGTTTTGACATATTCGAATTTCTCACACCACTGGATCGTTTTTTGCGCCTTGTTTCGATGTTCGCATAGGGAAGAATGCGGCACCTGTAATCTTTTTCTTCGCCGTGTTTCAGCGGTTTCGAAACTGTGGTTAAAGTTGCGAATTTTGTGGTCTTGCATTAGATCTTGGTCTTTTATCATGAAACATCCCCTTCAATGCTCAAATTCTAAACGCTTTATTCCAACTGCGACCTTTGTGGACGTCGAAGAGCCTGCACATTTAGACTTGAAGCAATGGAGAATGTATCGTACAAGGACAAGACTGACAAGGGATTTTTAGAGTTTTGAGAGCAGATAGATGGCCGGTCCCTTTTCGACGATAAATTCAGAACCTCGTCAATTTCTCCCACGAAATGCACCTCCATCTCTTTCTGAAACGGCTTTCTTCCCTTCTCAAGGGGCTCCAACCTTGATGGTGTCGTCCTTTTGATCATAGTCGCTCTTGTTGGCCAGTGGAAGAAGGACTCGTTGCTCGATGAGCACCGAGAACTTTCTCTTTGATGCCTCCAACGGGTAAGACTTGTCCCGTCAAAGAGATCTCTCTCGTCAACGCCGTGTCGTTGCGAAGTCGACGTCCCGAGGCGAGAGAGTAGAGGGCTGCAGCCAGAGCTGCTCCCGCTGATGGACCATCCTTGCCGATTGTTCCTATAACGTTTTCACTCTCATAAGAACTTCTTTGAAGAAATTGGAAATAATACAATACAATCAAACAAAAGAATACCCGAAGGCGAATGAACGTGGATGTCGTCAAACCGCAAGTCCGTCCCGCCACCCGAAACCTCCCATTGACCGTACTGCAAAGCAATTGTTATAGAGGCGCATGAATAGGTGGCTTGAGGACCTCAGGCGGGAAGACGAAGACGCAGCGGCGACCGTGAATCTGAAGCTCCTCCCACAGCCCACAGCCACAAAAGGTGATTCGACCGAGATTGTGACTCTTTTCCTCTCCTTTTGGGTTCTTTCAAGAGTTGCTGTCCAATCATCAGAACTGCGTCCCAGTAGTTGCGGAACTGAAGGACTGTATCAAATGCGCCTGAATTGAGTGAATCCGGGGATCTGTCATTGAATTGAGCCCTCCACTATTTTAGAACCTGCGTCGGCGACGCCTGAGCTTATGGGAATATGATCCGGAGTGCCTGCTTAAGTTTAGGCGAGATCACAGTTATTTTGAAGCTGCCACGCATTTTTTCTTTCAGTTTTCGAGAATAAGATGGCTTCAATGTTGCTTGAAAACAGGGAACCGGAGACTCGAATGTTTGCTGTGAGTGAAAGATTGGGTCTCAACTCGCGCGTCTTGTGTATTCGTTGCCAGTGACTAGTCAATGATAGGCCATTTTGTTGAGCAATAAACGTCGGGCTTGTGACTAGACAATGATAGGCCGGCCGGTCATACGGCAGGATTGCGAAACGGTGTTATCATACGTTATTTTTTTGATTGGGTAACTCAGTCAACTTGGGTCATTTAGGCAAGCCGGCCAGGGCGTTCTTGAAACTTACCTACTGGACAAATAGGGTGCTGAAATGAGCGAGTAACTAATTTACCGGAGTTGCCCTCAAAGATTAGACAGTGCCCATGGGGTCGTGTAAACACAGGATAACGCAGGATAAGAAAAACGCAGGATATCCTGTGCCAAGCGCAGGATAAAATTGGGAGCAGGAAAATCGTGTAAACACAGGATAATTTCTTGTGAAGAGAAGTAGTGTCGTGAACAAGTCCTGCTGCCTTCCGGCAGGTTGAAGAAACCATTCCTTGCGCCTGATGTCTTCCTCTTGCAAGAAATAAGGAAGAAGACACCTGCTGGACAAAGTGAAAACTACGGATTACTCAGGTCAAGACCCTTCGAGTGCCCAGAAACACCATGTTAGTGGCTACAAGAAGGGCTGGACCGTGAAAGAAAGATAATTCTCGGCAGGCGGAGATCTTCTTCGGAAGAGGCTTGTCCTCAATAACCAAGTCGGCCACTCTTGACTAAGGGCGCGTTGTTGATCACAGTGAGGGAGGGCTGATGAGCACGACGATGGCCTCTTGAACTTCTTCCTGTGGAAGAAGTGCAGAGAAGTCGCGTCAGAGGTGGCTTCAATGGGTTGAGCTGCGGCAAGTGGAGACCTCACAGAAAAGAGTGAAGATTTGTGCGAGGAGTTGGAAGCCGACAACCGGAAAGAACGGTGACCCGGCCTGGGAGTAAGATTTGTGGGACTTCGCAGTCTCGACAAAGACGAACCAACCGAAATACGCCTTACAATTAGAGGCCTGAAGATTGAGACTTGGAGCGATTGCTGTAAAGAAGTCGTCATGGACGACAAGGTACTAAGCGCAGGGGACGAGGGTGAGAAGTCGAAGACCTTTCTGATGAAAAATCGAGAGAGTTGAAGTCGGTGACTGGGCTTAGTGGGCCGTTCTTCCAACGGGACAATTGTGGACACCACACGGCGGAAGAGGGCAAAGAGCTGGCGCGAAAGAGTAAGCGAAGAAGACTTGGATTTTGGTCAGGGATGCTGCAAGGGCCGGGGTCATTGCGTCAACGGATTGCGCAGTGAAGAGAAGAGAAGAAAGAAAGAGGATCTCAGGCGCTCCTGTGGGCTCTCAGGCGCTCCTGTGCTCATTGAGAGCGTTAGACGTTGTTATCCTGCGTCAAAGATTTATCCTGCGTTGAAACGCAGGATATCCTGCATATCCTGTGTTTTCTTTATCCTGCGTTATCCTGCGTTTACACGCCCCGCACTAAGAGAGATTCTGTCTCTTTTCATTTTCAATAATTGACGCAGTTGCTTTTATCATAGGTGGAATTCGACAATTAATGGCAGAACCACAAGCAAGATCATTCACGCCTTCTACCCAAGTTTGGATAGCAGACTGCGTAGAAGATTAGGAGAAAGCGGTTGGGCAATCACGACCACAACGTCCTCGTGCTCGCAGTTCTTGTTCTTGTTTTCACTGATAAATTGCATTATAAGGAAATTTCGTTAACTTGTTGAAAGAAATGGCGAAGAAACTTTTCGATTGGTCCTTGCAGTCGTACGACTCTCCATCAGCCTGTAATTTATTCAAATAATATTTGTTTCTATATTTTTTTCCCTGAAAAAAAACTCCCTTACAAGGCATTCGAGCTTGACAATCGTGTCGTTGCTCTTGTCGAGGGAAACGAGGACCGTGCCGAAAACATTCGTCTCGTTTACGTTGATCGTCAAGGCAAAGATGCCGTCAGCGAGTGATGAATTTCCGTTGTAACCGAAGTTGCTCAGTGTCGTCAAATTATCTGCTGCAATGACAAAACATTTAAAAATGTAAAAGAAGAAGACTCGCTCGTTGCGTTATTCAAAGCTCGATTGATGCGGACGACGCCCAGCACGGTGCAGTTCTCTTTCTCCGTCAACTGGTAGACAAAGCCAGCGAGACAGACTAAAAGACCTTTTTAAAAGGAAAAACCACGAACATTTCGGATAATGATCATTCTGCGCAAGGCCACTTGGAGTTGATTTGTGGGCGATCGTTGTGTTTTCTTGTTGAATAGCAGCCTCTACATCGACGTCAGGATCGACAGCGGCTGTTAGGCCAAGGGAACTGGCAACGAGGAGTCCGAGAAGTAGGGCCCACATTCAAGAAAGAAGTGTGGAGGCAACCAGAAGCCGATTGTGTCTCGAGACACCTTTGAGGGAGGGAGGAATGGTGACTCAAGAGAACAAGTCATCCACATGATTGTAAGAGGGAATCGAGGTGTCGAGTTGTCCTGTGAAACACTTCCAATTTCTCTATCTCTGAGAGACAATGCATTTCGGAGTCTTCTCTTTTTGTGTGCGGCTCGTCTGAAACGCAGCTCGCGTGCGTGCCACGGAGAACATCTCAGCGCCACTTCCAGTGCGGCGATGAAGGCTCTCGATGAGAATGCGTCACCTTGTCGTGCTCCTCTTCAGATGTCAATCTTCACTGCTGAGTCTCCTACTGCCACGGTCGAGACCGAGAGGTGGCGGCAATGAACTTTAGAGGGTCGATGAGTTCTCCTTCGACTCCCATTTGTTAAAGAACCGAGTAAACTCCTTTGCGTTCAACTGACAGTCGAATGCTTTGCAAAAGTGTATTTCAATTTTGAGACCAAATGAAAGAAAAGTGTTTTCTTTTAGGATGGGCTTGTTGAAGCAGTTCAAGTAGGAGGCAAGGCTGCAGAGACCGCTCCAGCTCGAAGAGAGGAGATAGCAGCCGAGGACGTCACCGCGACGAAGTCAACGTCCAAAACCGGCAGGCATCCGTCTGCACACCTGAAAAGACATCCTTTCCGTTTATCAAAAAAAAACTGAGAAGATTATCAGAGCTCTATCGTTTGACAAGTTCTCTCAAAGAAGACTATCGAGAATGGGCTTGTAGACCTCGGCGGCCGCTCGGTTGCCCAGCAGAAGTCGAAGTGTTCGAAGTCCTTCAGCTCCACCATCTCGACCAGAGCCTGAAAGAGCGTTGAAGTAAACAGCTGAGCAAAAACAAAGGCGAACGAATAATCGGTATAACATTCTGGCCGTGAAGATACAAAACGGGTGAATCCGATGTCATTTTAACAGGTTTTAACATTTAACATTTTAACACATTCAGGACAAATCGAAATCCGGATCATCAGTTTTCATAATTCCGCGATTTAACTGAAATCCTGAAACTCACAATCAGCAATGTTCCCCGACGAAGTCTCCCTATACCATTGTATGGTCATCACCGAGGAATGAGGCTGGCTTCTTTGCCGGCTGGTCGTCGAAGACGGTGGGGCGATGGTGATTCCACCGAGAAGAGGGATCTGCGTGGGAGCCACGGCTTCTAGAGTCTCCGTTTTTGGGGCTTCGAAAGAAACAGATTCCTGACCAACCAATTTATTAAAGTAGAAGGCTGAAACATAGAGAGAAACAACCGCCCTCAAAGTGGAGAGAAGAGTTTTCTCTTCAACCGCAGACTGCTTGATTGGAATGACTCTTTTTGGCAAGCGAATAACCTCATCACCAGAAACATACTCGTTCTTCTGATTCTGATAAAATTCAGCTACTCAATTCAACATCACGCGACACTCCACGAATTACTCGCGGTTCAGCCTATTGTCAATAGGGCCAATTAGAAACACATCCAGATTTTGAGTTCTTGTGTGCACACGCCAAGCTGAAAGACAAGCTCAAACTATGGCAACCTATGGCAAGGTTATCGCAAGCTCAAACTCTCCACACTGCTGGTAAGTTTACTTCTTGAGGAAATCCGTGAGTAGCTGAGTCGAGTGGAAGTTGGCGGGCCTTTGCGACGAGAGCGGGGGCGGGGCGGGGGGGGGGGGTCGTCGTTGTAACTTCTTGGGCAGCATAGCAACTGATTCTTGAGCAACGAGATGTCGTATGACGATCTCTTTGAGCATGAACGACGACCCTGTTCTGTGGAATCGCTGGCCTCTCCTTGGGGAAAACTCCTTCGGCGTTCAAAGTGCCATCACGGTCATCGTCGTGCACGTTCGGCCCGAGTGAGAGGATGACTTTCCGGTCGGTCACTTCCCTGTCGCGGTTTATCGCCTTGAAACGGCTGTCTTGACGAAATGGAGTTTTTCTTTGTATGGCACTAACACCCACATAAAATTGCCAAAGAGAGAGCGCTGGAGAGGCGCATTTCCTTGGCCTTCACGACAGGAATCTCGGCCTTCGCTTCCGAACAACAACCGGAGCTTTAAGAGGGGTAGGGGGGAAGAGTCGTAGTAGTTGGTTTCAGACGCAGGTTCTGAGTAACGATTGAGGAATGAGGGCAAGAAGCTCAATAACGAACGGGGCCACACAGGCTCGTCGAAGTTCCTCGATAGAGGAAAATGGGATGGGCGTTGTGCCACCGGACTCGCAGGGTGTCTCGACGGGCAGGACGGGGAGGGGAAGTGGAGGAGGAGGTAGAGTTGCCGTGGCTGTGGTAGTTGTGGCATCAAGAAGATGAGGCCCCAAAAACGGAGACTCTAGAAGCCGTGGCTCCCACGCAGATCCCTCTTCTCGGTGGAATCACCATCGCCCCACCGTCTTCGACGACCAGCCGGCGAAGAAGCCAGCCTCATTCCTCGGTGATGACCCCTTCCATTGAGGAGGCTTTTTTCTTGCTGAGACATTGAACGACGGCGAGAGCAGAGGTAGTCGTTGCACAGGAAGAGATGACGAGCGACGTCGACGGCGTCTTTTGTCTGTTTAAGGATCTTTTTAGAAGACGCACGTGGCGCATAATCGGTGTAACATTCAGACTGTGAAGACACGAAACGAGTGAAACTGAATTTATTTTAACAAGTTTTCGCATTCACGACAAAGTCGAAAGTGGTTCGCTCTCTCTCCTATCAATGGGCTAGGGACACTTCCATCCGTCGGGCAACTTCACTGAGTTTCAGGATTTTAGTTAAAGTTGGCGGGCTTCTCGACTACAGCAGGGGCTGCGGACGTCGTCGCCGTTGTGACTTCTTGAGCAACAGTCTGTGGAAACTGCGGCTGCTCCTTGGTCTCCACCACGGGCCTTCACTTCTAAACAACACCCGGAGCTTTAGCAGAGGGAGGAGAGGAAGAGTCGTGGTGTGTAGTTGGTCTCAGACGCAGGTTCTGAGTAACGATTGAGGAACGAGGGTGAGGAGCTCAATAACGAACGGGGCCACACAGGCTCGTCGAAGTTCCTCGATAGAGGAAAAGGGGATCGGCTTGGTGCCACCGGACTCACGGGGTGTCTCGACGGGCAGGACGGGAAGGGGAGAAGGAGGAGGAGGTAGAGCTCTCGCGCGTCTTTGTTGGAAGAAGCTGCTTCGCTGCTCGCGGAAGTCGTCGATGTTTTGACAAGGATTAGAGCGTCCCTGATCAAAAAACAAAGTCAACTCGCTGGAAGAGGGCAATCAAACTACAATATGTGCTGAATTGAAAAGATCAAGTGGATTTAAATTACTACTATGCAAAAACGACATTGATTCAACCAAATTTCATGTTGACTTTGCGAACGTCAAACGTCAACGTCAAGAGTTGTGAGTTGTCCCGTGAGGTCGCATTTCCAAGCCACGCTTTAGGTCACTGGCCAGTGACTCGGACGGTCGATTTACCATTGTCGGTGCTCTTCGAATGGACAAAGATCTCATTCAATCCGTGTGTGAGCAACGGCAATCTGGACGATGACGATCTACGTCCACCCCTCGCCTTCACGTTCTAACATTGACGAAAGGCATCCACGCTCTCGTCGACCATCTCGCAACTAGGCACCCCAATGTTCTTTCAATCCAAAAGTTCATAGCTGACTCTCTTTATTCAGACAGAAACAAGAATATCACCGATGAGCAAACAAAGCCTGAGTCAACGAAGATAGGACACTTCACTCGTAGTGATCCATGTAGATCTTCTGGAGAATGTTCAGCGCCGCTCCACGACGATCGCTTTCCGGCATCATCTTCAAAAGGAAAAGTAGTAAGGAACAATCACGAACCTCATAAATCTTGTCACATGCCTTCTCGAGCAAAGGCAGAGCGAGCTCCTTGTCTCCACTTGCCAGAAGATTTCGCGCGCTTTCCACATAGTTGAAACTGTAAACTTGCTGATGAAAAAGGCAAGAACTTACATGTGCTCGCTGAAAATTTCCTTTTCATCAACTTTCGTTTGACGCGAAAGCACTAAACCTTTTTTTCAGAAACCAGACTGAAGTTACCCTTCGCACGCTGATCTGCCGGAGTCTTCGGGACCACTGCCGCAAGAGGCACTTGAGGTGACGGCGCAGCCGAGCTTGTGCCACTCACCGGCGACATCGGGCCCTGTTTCGGTACTGCAAAGAGAAATCAAGTAAACGATTCACAGACCATTGACTTGAACAGTTGGAATGGAAGATGGAAGGGCGGAAGAACAAGTTGCGAGATTGACCGTAATCATCCCAGCCAACGAGATAGGAAGAAAAGGAGCTCCAAGCTGCGACGAAGCTTCTTTCGAAGCTGAAGCCACCAACGAAGCGTTGGAAGTCGAGTAAGCGGTGGCCAATGGAGCTGGCAGCGAGGCGACCACAATCTCGTTTGGCTGCATCACAGGACCACGACTCGCTGCAAGACACAATGTGTTCAAAGGAATTTCACTAACCACTAGTTAGCAGCTGAGCATTGGTGGGAAGAGATGGACGAGCTGCGACTTGAGATGAAGCAGAGCCATTTGTTGAATGTCGAGACGTAACAGCGTCAGCCGGCTTGACACGATTGACATCTTGAACGACGGTGACAATTGGCTTGGTCTTCAAGACTTCATCCTTCTTCTTGTCTTCCTCGTTCAGCAATTGGCCGTTCTTCTTCGTGTTCTGAAGTTGAGAAGTAAGAAACCACTAAGACGAAACCTGAATAACCGAAGGGACTGAAGGAGCGGCTCCAAGTTGCGGCGACAAGGCGATTGCTGCTGCGCGAAGTGGTGCATCGGCCTTTTCCGGCCTGCCACTATCCACGTCCCTCGTCGAATCCGCCGGCTCTGTCTTGACCTTCTTCTCCTTCATCATGTTATCGAGCGACGAATTATTCTTGATATCCTTCTGCAACGAAGAGATATTGAACGAACAGAAAGAAACCTGCTTCTTCGCTTCATTGACAATGGCCTCCTTAGGCGACTTCTTCTTTACTACTAAACGAAATATTCATGTGAGAGAATGTAAACAAACCAGAATCTGAAGCTTCATCGTCCGAAGTGTCGACGAAGGCCCGGCGCTTCCTCGAACCACGGCGACTGTCCTTCGAGCTGCTTGATCCATCACTCGGTTCCTTTTGAAGATTGTCCGCTGCCTCATGCGAGCTGTTTGACCGGATTCCCAGCGCCAGCTTCCATGCATCCGTCACTAAATGTTTCAAAGTAAATAAATGCAAGAAAAGACCAACAATCATCATCTCCTTTGGGCGAGCACTTCTTGGGTGAAACATCAATTCCAGCAAGATGAAGGTAGACCAGTTGCGGGCGACTGAGCTTTCTTGAACCAGAAGTGTAAGACCTCTAAAAACGTTATTTTGAAAGGAACTTTTTTGAATCAGAATTTATAAACATTCCATATAAAATAGCAGCTAGAAGCAGTCTCACCTTTGCAGTGGACACAACGTTCCTAATCGCCGCTTGGCTCTTCACGAAAATGTTCTCCGAGAGTTGCGCGGCCACTTGACGGATGAGACGCGTTATGGAAACTTCACCGTTGTGCTGCTTCGCCACCGCAAGGGCGAACTCCAACTCCGCTCGCTCTCGTTCGGATTCGGCTTGTGCACGAAGATCCTCCAGTTCTTTGAAGAGAGGCAAAAAGCCATCTCGGATCTTCACTTCATCACGTCTGATATACTACAAGCAGAGTTGAAACTCGTCAGAAAATGACTAACCGCAGAACATTTTGAGAAAAAATGACAGAGAGAATTGCCATAAGGGCGTTTGCCGACGACGACCTCGATGTCGTCCCAGGCCTTCTTCGCTTCAGGCGACTGTTGACTGAAGTAGCCCTTTCGCACGTCTTCCCAACGCTTTCGAACTTCTGGCATCAACAATTCGAAGTATTTGGACGACATTTCAATTACCTGAAAGCAGAAACGGTATTACAACAGTTCAATTCTTCAAAGAAACACCGCGCCACGTGCGACAAGCATGCAACTCGAATAAAGCGACACACAGAGACGAGATAAGTTCATAATGCAAGGAAATGCGCGCATTGCCAAGAAAAAAATCAATCCGCTTGTCAAAATGAGCTAACTTCCACAACAAATCCGCATCCATTCTTCGCTTTCTCACCGCGCTTCGTGCTACACAACTCTTCCAATGAGAGAAGGCGCTTTACAAATAACGAAAGCTACACAAATGAAACACACAACCGCGCCACGGCGAGTCAAATGAGCCAAAACTTTCCGGTCCGATGGGAGAGATTAAGTGCGCGCGCTTTTTCGGTGCGCGCGCTCTTAAGGTGCTGTGTACAACAAAATTTTCAAGACGAAGTTTTCTTAAAATCGGCATTCATTTGTAATGAGCTCTCGACTGCTGATTCAAGTAGGATTTATACTCGCTGCGATTTTTTCGGCAGCGGAAAATTTGGTCTAAAAATTTCAATCAAAGCG
>JAQIXL010002013.1:0-14723 GCA_034700245.1 Poikilolaimus oxycercus | reverse complement strand
TTAGTCTGTACCCAATAGGCAGACCAGTCACGTTAGTCTGTACCCAATAGGCAGCCCAGTCACGTTAGTCTGTACCCGATAGGCAGACCAGTCACGTTAGTCTGCCCCCAATAGGCAGCCCAGTCACGTTAGTCTGTACCCAATCGGCAGCCCAGTCACGTTAGGCAGCCTCCGCAAGGCGCTACAATAGGTAGCACTTATATCCCAGTGTTTATAAGAAACTGTAGTCTTTAACAAGAGTATGTATCTAAAGTCTCAGCATGTACCATAACATTAAACTCGAATAGCACGTCGCCGCAGCGGAGGGCGAGCGTAGCGAGCCCTCCGCAAGGCGCTACAATAGGTAGCACATATTCCGAGTGTTTATAGGGACCGTTAGTCTTTAGAGTACGCCAAGATTGCAACATGAACCCAAAAATTGAACTCAGATCTTTTAACCATCAACGTCAATAATAAAATATTAACGTTAATGCAGTGAGAAAACAATTCTACAACGAAATTGTCAGAAATACCCAATAGGCACACAAGCTACGTTAGACATCCCATTGACGTATATCCGCTAGCCCCGGTAGGGGCTAGTATGATTGTATCTTTTGGCAATTCAAAATTCTAGTATCTGTGTACCCTTCTCGAACAATGCATAAATAAATTGTCACAAAGAGTTGGCTGATACCATTTTCTCTTATTCCGCTCACTTCGATTATGTTTGCGCATCAGTTTCAGGCTTCTCAATTCTCTGAGTGCTTGTTTCGAAGTCACTAGGGCAGCCACTTTCGCTTTTGACAGTAGAACACAGAAGACAAAAAACAGGCAAGTTTCAGGGAACAATCATAGCTTCTTTTCGCCCATTCAGGAACAATAATAGCCAAGAAGAAGTTGCGCGAAACCATTTTCTCTTGCTCCGCGCACTTCGATGATGTTTGTGCATCGGTTTCAGGCTTCTCCATTCTAAGAGTGCCTTTTCAAAAGCCACTAGGGCGGCACTTTCGTCTTTTTACAATAGAAGAATATAAAAGAAAAATCATAACTCTTCAGATTTCCTAACTCCAGTGCCTTTATGTTCTCCTCGGACAATAAGTTCCCCAGAAGAAGTTAGTGAAACCCCATTTCTATTGTCCTTCACACTTGATACAAGACGTCTGTTTTTCTTTGCTTCGTTCGTTTCGCGTCCGCGTTCAAGACTTCGAGTGCACTTTGAAGTTCCAAACACGCCATGCTTCTCCTCCTCCCCCTCCTTTCCAAACTTTTTTTCCATCTCAAATCGCTTTGATCCGATTAGGACGTTGCATTTCCTCCCATTCCCCTACTTTTTTTTTCCTTCCCCGAACCCTTAGCCTTGTTGGCACAACCCCACACGCCACTAGAAAGAAGGCCCCAGGAGGAACAAGAAGAAAGAAAGAAGAAGAAGATCCTGGCGGTTGTGGACAAAAACCGGCATATGCCTTCGTCTCTCCCCCCTTGCTTTTGTCCAGAAAACCCAAATCTAACTGGCCGTCGATGATCTATAGCCATCTCTCCCCCGACCGAAACTGAAGAAGGGGAGTGGCGTAGGTCAAGATCACGGAAGGGGGGAGAGGAGGAGGAGCTCCCCCTCCCTAAAGGGAAAGCAGAAGAAGGAGGAGGAGGAGGAACCGACACCCGTCTCTTCCTTTCCCCCCTTCGGGGGTTCTCAGTGCCATCGGCGTGCGCGGACCTGACTGGTCTTGAGGTCTCGCAGCGAAAAGCGCAATGAGAGCTCTTCGCTGCGAGACCAAAAGCGTTCGCGCGTTTCGATGAGTGGGTGATCAAGCTTGGGCGCGCGGGCTTCTTTCAGCATTGTTCTTCTCTGCTTCAAGGAGCGCCTTCTCACCATCCAACGCGTGTCTTTGTGGGTTTCAGTTGGGAGAAGGGATTCAGGACTTCTCGTTTAGCCCCCTTGCCGTCAGCTTCTTCTTCTTCCCTCGTGTCTTCTTCTTATTTCTAGTGTGCGGCTTCCTTCTCTTCAACTTTGCAGCCTATTGATTGTGCTTCCGGTCCCCCCATTTTTCATATTTTTCCCGTCGCGGACGTTTCAAAACTCAGAAGACTTCGAGATTTTTTTTAGGAAAGACGCCAAAAGGAGATGAGGAGAGCATCGCTCCTCCTCCTTCTCTTCGCCTTTCTCGCCGAAGGAGCCGAAGCCGAGAAAGGAGGTATGGTCAGATCAGAGAGAAATTCCCTCTCGCCTCCTTTGATCTACCCAACACGGCATGTAGGTCAACGGAGGCGAGAGAGAAACTCTCCCATTTCGGGCATTATGACCTTGATGTGAATCATAACACAATTTGGGGAAGATGGGCATCTCAACTCGTTTCGAGGTTTCATTTAAAGCTATGGGCTATGGCGAAAACGGGAATGGGGCACTTTCGCGCGAATTTCACCGTTTCTCCCTCTCTCGAATCTTAAATAGATTGTAATCGGTTTCGTCTAGCATGCTTAAAAGTCGCGAGCAATGGTTCCACGATCAGCAGTTGAATTCGCGTTTGCGCTGCGAAAAGAAGAAAAGTTCTGTCCAAAAGAGAAGCGCTCCATGACTCAGACATAAACGGTCCAGCTCCATCTCTTTCAAGCTTCTCTTTGATACCGCCACATTGCGATAAACTCAACGACTTATTCGCAATTCTTCATTGAATACAAAGCTTTGAAACCTACATATTTCCTAGAAAGAATCTCTCTCGCTGATGCTGAAATTGGAAAATGAGTACAAAGAAGACGTTTTGGTAACACTTTTTCCCTCCGATAAAATTGAAGATTTTCAATTCTTTAGAAATTAACAAAAACCTTGAAACCAATTTCATTACAAGTAAAATTCTATCTAGTTCACGCCCACGTTCCGTACATTGAGACGGTGCTTAATCTTCCTCCAAAGCTTTTCACTTGAAACGCGCCTGAATGGCAATTTGAGATCAAATCTGCCTCGCGCTTCCTCGCCTCGCATTTCCTTTTACGACGTGACTTCCACTTTCACCTTTCCTCTCTTTTTCTTCTTCTTCCTCCCCTTCAAAAAAACCCGCGTCATTTGCCCGCCCTTTTGCCGCTGGCACCGACTTCTTGCTAGATTTTAGGGTGACTCTTCCCTCTTTCTTCTCCACGCCACAAGCCTTCGCTCCACAAACGCGCACAGCTTTGCACGGTTCGCGTGACCAATGTCAAAGAAGGGGGTAGGAACCGGAAACTGGGTGCTTGCTTCTGTGAGCCCGCGCCTTTTGGCTTGTTCGCCCCTCTTCCTTCTTCTATGACACCAAGGAGCATTCGACTCCTTCCTCTTTCCTTCTCCTCCTTCTCTAAGCCCAGACACGGCGGCGAAACTTTTTCACGCTCAATTAAGAAAATCGAATAAATCCTGAAATCCGGGGGTGTTCGCTCAAGGAACGAGGAAGAGTGAAAGTGATGAGGCCCTTAATTTCATTAGCCGAGGCATAAAACTCGATGTTTTGGGGTCGTTAACCTCTCCCAGAGCCTCTTCAACATGAAATAAACCCTCTCCTTTCAGGCGTCGGTCGTGATGCAAGGGAAATTGGACCCGCTCCGCGACTCAACGAAGAAGCCAAGCCCACCGAGAATGCCGGACCAATGATGGTTGAAGAGTTCTTGAAGAAGCATGGTCTCACCGTACCAAGAGACGAATCGGGAGCCGTGCCCGATCCAACGGACTTGCCAAGTGGAATCACCATCCCATTGCCGCCACTACCTCCCATGCCCGAGAGCTTGAAGAGGGAGTCGGAAGAAGAAGAGGAGGAAGAGGACGAGGCCCCGGCTGTTGTCCCAGCCCTCCCCGCTCTTCCTGCTGCCACCATCGCTCCTGCTCCAGTCCTCCCATTGGTCGAGGCTCAGGCTCAAGAGGATGAGGTCCCAAAGATTGAGACTCTAGAAGCTGTGGCCCCTAAGCGAGAGATTGCCCTTCCTCTGGGTCCTTCAAGTGGAATCACCATCGCTCCACCACCGGGTGTCTTCGAAGAAGAGCCAGCGAAGGAGCCAGCATCAATCATAGGCGATGACCCCTTCCATCGTCAGATTCCTCTACCGGATGTTCCCGATGCTGGTGCTGGTGGTGAGGAAGCAGGGCCCAAGGAGGAGTTCGACAATAATCCAATCGCTGAGGACGGAAGCCTCAAACGACCTTGGTCGAGGTTCCTGAACTCTCGCTTCGTCATCACCGTTCCTCCTCCGCCGCCGGAGCGACAGCAGACGATTGGGATCCCGGACGAACTGCTGAATCCGACCACTACCACTACCACGACGACTCGGAGGACAACAACCACGCCATTGACGACCACTACAACGACCGAGGCCACAACTACAACAACAACCACTACCCCTCCCCCTCCTCCTCCTCCTGCTCCCCTTCTCGTCCTGCCTGTCGAGACCCCCGTCGACACCAGTGGCACCACTCCGATCCCCATTCCATCAATTGAAGAACTTCGCCGAGCCTCCGTGGCGCCGTTCGTCATCGAGCTCCTTCAGGGCGAGCCCTCGGCCAATGATCTGGTCTTCATTCGTCAGATCATTGCACAGAACCGGCATCTGAGACCAACTACAACCACCCTTCCTCCTCCCCTTCCACCTCCAGCTCCAGTCCCGGTTGTTGTTCCGGAAGTGAAGGCCGAGGTTCCCCTCGTCGAGACCAAGGAGGAGCCACAGGTTCCACAAACTCTTGCTCAAGAAGTTACAACGACAACGGCGCCCGCGGCTCCCGACTTCGCCGCCCCCGCCAAGACGGGCAACTTCGACTCGCTAGTCACGGATTTCCTCAAGAAGAAAAGTGAAACGGGCGGCACGGGCCAAATCGAGAAACACTCGGAGTTCGTGAGCAGCCGAAAAAAGCCCCGCAGGAAGAACCGCAAGCATCGTCATCGCAAAACCCATAGGACGGGACTCAGAAAGAGGTTTGTTTGTTTGTTGTTGTTGTTGACTTGTTTCCTTTGTTGACAAGTTGTTTACTTGTTGTTGCAGTGGAAACTTCCGTCGACACCGTAAAACAGTGAGCGGCGACACGGTTCAGCATAAGAAGAGGCGAAGCGAGAGGAGGCATAGGCAGTCGGCAGCGGCTGTGGTGCCTGAAGTGGCCTTGCCTTCCATGTCCGAGATCCTCTTGGCCGAACCACAACTTGATGCGCCGCCAGAGTTCGCCGCCGCCCCGCCCGTTGATGCGGACATGCCCGACATCACGATCGATCGCCAGCGACAGGCCCGTCGACAACGTCGTGAAGTCGATAGAAGGTGAAGAGAGTGAAACGAAGCATAACCCATGTGTCCACTGCCGTTTTGTCTGCCTTGAGTGAAGCCCTTGCTCTTGTTGAACCAGAGAACTTCTCCCTCCCGCCTCCATTGATCTACGTTGATCTATTAATGACCTACAGTAGATCAACTGGAGGCGCGAGGGAATTCCTTGGTTCGACCAACCTCCTCCTCATGTCGATACTCCTCTTTGTTTACCTGTAGTTTGGCTATGTCAACAATGTCAACAAGCGCTATGGCCTTTGAGTGAAAAGCTTTGAGTCTGTCTCAACGACCGCCTGCAATTATGGCAAGCGTACTGTGCTTGTTTGTTTGTTTGTGTTTACTTGTACAAATAAAGAGATGGCCATAACAAGACAGCGTTTGGAGTGAGACTCTTTACTAGCAGTTTGAAGAGTTTGAGCTTGCCATGAACAACGGCCCTCCGAGCTTGGTGTGGACACGCAAAAACTGAAAAAAAAACTGTTGTGTTTCAAAATTGCCCTAATGCCAGCAAGCCAAGCTGACACAAGTAGACGTGACGTCGGAATCCAAAATTGAATTCGGGATCGACTAGCTGAACTTTTGGCATTTTACCGAAGAGTCATGCTTTTGAGTAAGTTTTGGACGATAAGGAAATTGACTGATTAAAAGGAAGAATGATTCAGCTGCGCTGGGAGTTTCAATCAAAAAAGCTTTCCACTTTCTCCTCGAGGGCGGTTTCTGTCTAGGTTTCCGTCCCTCAGCTTTATGAAATTGATCCACTTCTTCTCAACGTTGTGAAAGAATTTACTCAATTCGAGACTTTTTTTTCCTCTCTACCTCTTTTGGGCATCAGATCTTTCTTGCACGTTTCACTTGCGACTATTCTTCGAGATTGGTAAGGCACGACCAGTGGTGAGTCATTGTTGGGCGTACCTTTATTCGTTTCGGCTTTTGCACTCTAATTTCCGGCTGTGTTTCATAATGGAAGTTTTCTTGATCATTCTCCTAGCAGACGCTTTCAGCTTTTTCCCGAGCCTCAACTTGACTAACAGCCCTCTATGCTCCTCACTTTCAACACTAGACCTTCTTCCTCTTTCAGCGCCATCGACACGCTGAAATCCTGGCTGTCGGCCAAAACCAGCCAGTTGACCGGTTTCTTCCATCGTCGCGCCAAACGTGAGGGCGAAAAGCGCGCCATCGGCGCTGAGACCCCCAATGCCAAGAACGACTTCAAGGATTTTAGTGAAAAGGTCTGATCTACCTCTCCCCCCTCCATCTTGTTTGATCTACAGGACCTCGAGAGTCTTTCTGCTGAAGAACTGGAGAAGCTCATCGCTGCCGAGGAGGCGAAACAGTCGGCGAACTTTCACGAGAAGACGGCCACTGAAGCTTCACCTACAGCCGAGGTCACTCGTGAGTTTCTCACAGCGAAATTCGCACTGACCAATGAGCACTGCAGCATTTCCACCGGCCGCCACCACCACAGAGATTGAGCCGAAGCTCGAGTCGGCACTGGAGATAGAAAAGACGAGCCACGAGGCGGGAAGCGAGAGCGAGGAGGGCGAGGAGTACGACGACACAACAACTGCGAGAACTCCTGGAGGAGGGGGAGAGGCAGCCGAGGGAGCCGGTGCCGTGGCCGAGGACGAGGCCATCGCGCCTCATCATCCCTCTGACGTCCTCATCCCGACCCCTCCACCACCCGATGAAACCTCCTTCTCGCCTACCACTCCAGCGGCGGTGCTGACGACCTCGCCCATTGGCTTGGTCGCCCGACCCGTGGCGATTGCTTCCAACAGCGCTGAGGAAGAGTCAGGCTCCGAGTCCACTTCCTCTGAAAGTGCAGAAGAGGAACCAGTAGTGAACAATGCTCCTCCAGCTCCTGCTGCTCCAGCCGTTGCCGAGACCGCAGCCCCGGTCACTCCTGCACCCCCTCCCCCTCCTCCTCCTCCTCCTCCTCCGGTTACTCCCCCTACTCCAGTGGCTCCTCCTCAACCCCAACCCTCTTCTGCCTCGGGATCCGGCAGCTTCGAGGGCTCTGAATCTGAAGAAGAAGAGGAAGAAGACCCGGAGCCCGTTCGAACCACTCAACCACCTCGTCCTGCTCCTGCTCCTCTCCCCGTTCAGCCGACCTTCGTCGAGCGTCCCATCGCCGTTCCCGC
Source organism: Poikilolaimus oxycercus (assembly GCA_034700245.1). Taxonomy (NCBI): domain Eukaryota; kingdom Metazoa; phylum Nematoda; class Chromadorea; order Rhabditida; family Rhabditidae; genus Poikilolaimus; species Poikilolaimus oxycercus. The sequence goes on along the minus strand of JAQIXL010002013.1, from coordinate 7,341 downwards.
CCAACCTCTACCTCCAGTCCAACCCTCTCCCGAACAGCAACAAGAGTTCTTCCCCGAGCAGCCACCACCAGTACCAGCGGTATGTCTCCTTGTCCTCAAACCCGGCACGCCATATGTTTCAGCCGTCTCCTTCACGCACAAAGATTAACGATGCTTCTGCTGACGCGGACTTTGCTGGCAGAGAAAGTCCCAAGGTGCCATGAGATGCTTTTTGTCCGTCTTCGTCTGTCCCCTCTGTCTGGATTGAACTTGATTGGATTGAGTTTCAACACATTGTGAAACTTGCTCGTTTGTCTAGGGAATGTTGCCTTTTCTCATTCTCCTCACCCCAAGGTGTCCCCACAAGTCTAATCGCTTTCTTCATTTTCAGGTCGCCGGCTTCCTCGTCAACAAGAAGGGCAATAAACTGGACGTGGCCAACGTGCCGGCGGTCACACTCGCCACGCGACCACCACCTCCTGGTTTTGTTCCTCGACGATACGGACCGTGAGTGTTATCGTAACCCTTCTTACCGCATCTCTTCAGGCACAAGCACGTCATTCCTCTCGGCTACGTGAGCTTTCTCCTCTCTTTATCTCAATTTCTAGTACAAACACGAAGGTTTCGTTTACGCGCACAGCCGCTCGCGTCCCGTCCTCAAGCTGGTCGTCCTTCCCAACACTCGCCAGACCTGAATCTCTTTCCCCTCTCCCCGCCACGAATCTCATTTCTTCCAAATCAAGAAGAAGAAGGAAGCATAAATTATTCTTCAAATTGCCCGACACGACACCATAAAATTCCTTCATTTCATTTATTTATCTCCTGCTTCATCATCAAACACACATACAACCCGTATTCGTTGCTCTATTTCTCTCTCTTCTCTCTCTCTTTTTCACAATCTCAGTTTAGATCTAGGAACTAGAGGGCGGCTTAGCTCTCAAGGCATTAGCGAAAGGGGCAAAGGAAGGACGAAGAAAAAGGAGGGGAACACATGAAAGGGAAAGCTACAGGGAAAAAGAGAAGACAACTAGACACACATCTACAAGAAGGGACAAGTCTAAAAACTCCAAGAAAGAAATCCACAAACCCTAATATCCAGTTAGCAAATCATGGAATCCTAGCCATTCACAGAAGTCTGAAGTTCCTCTACGCCTTGGAGATCTTCTTCACCAGTCGCTCGAGCTTCAGCGCCTCGGGCAGCGGTCCGTCGATGGAGAGACGCTTCGTCATGAAGGCCTAAATCAATCTTATTGGTTTCATTCGAAGAAGGAACTCAGGCACTTCATCTTCCTATCAATGATCATTTGCCATCACTCATTTGTAGACCATTCGAAACACAACCCCACGACAAGCTTTTCCGAACCGACAAATTGGTTTCTTTCTAACAAGATTATCCTTTCTCTGATCTCCCATCAGTCACCAACCACTTCCCATCTTTTCTCATCACTTGTAGATCACTCAAAACACACTCCAAAAAAAGTCCTCACAAACCTGTGTTGCCTGAAGTTCGCCGCTGAAGAGGCGCGGGAAGTCGGCGATCGCCAACGTGAACGTCACATCCGGGCGCTCCTTCGCTTCTCCTGTAATCCGTCAAGCATGTCAATCATTCACTCTTCAACAAGTCTGCCCTTTTCGCTTTTCACGCCTCGAAAAGGATCTACTCCCTCATTTTTCCTCTTCTTCACTAGGCGCGCGTGGGAGCGACGCGCCCGTTCCCCTTACTTGAATGAAGGCGGAAAGAAGAAAAACATGACACTTACCCAGTCCTGCCACGCCGCTGCCGTTCTTCAGATCCACGTAGAGCTTCACTTCCGTTGGGCCTGAAACGCATCACACTTTAAGACTCCCGTTACATATAGAGAAACGACACGAGACGGAAAAGAGGTGTTAGGGACAGGGTTCTCACGGGTTCCATTCGGTTCGAACCCGGTTCGAACCCAAGTAATTCTGGCCCAAATTTGGGCGTCGAGAGGTTGTTCTTTCATGTCGGTTTCAGACTTGACTTAAAACACAAAAAATTGTCCATTTTTAAGAACGCTGAAACCGACATGAAAGAACAACCGCTCGATGACCAAATTTGTGCCAGAATTACTTGGGTTCGAACCGGGTTCGAACCGAATGGAACCCGTGAGAACCCTGGTTAGGGAGAAGAAAAACGATGACGAGAGCGTGGAAACGAGCAGGAATCAGGGAAGAAGGCGAAACGCCTCACCTTGGAGGACGAACTGATACACGCATCCGGTCTTCTTCACGAGTTCCGCGTCGATGTGTTTCGTGAACTTCTCCAGAATCGCGTGAACATCCATGTGAGAGGCAACCTGAAAGTAATGACTGATCTTTCACCGCATTGACGAAGTTGATGGCAATCGCTAAAGGCTAATTGAAGAAGCATAATAATTTGCAAAAGTCGACTTCCGATCTTCTAATACTATCAGCATCCGCTCGCATACTTCACTTTCATCAGAAACACATTGCGCTTTCGGCTAGACAAGAGTAATCTTACGGCACACCAAGATACTGATGCAAAACAGACATATGGGGGTAATCTCTTCTTCACGAAACTCAAACGACACTCACCTGCTTGCGAGACTTGATCCGATTCGGGGACTTCCCGGCCAGGCTGTAGAGCTCATTATAGCGGTCCGTCGGGATGAAAAAGTCGGGCATCAGCGTTCCATCTGAAACATAGAAAGATCTTATTCAAGCTTCACTTTCTTCTATGTTCCAGGCGCCTAATGCCGATTCGAAAAACTCCGATTCATCTCAAACTCTCGAAACTCACTTGGATCGTTGGCATATTTGGCGAAGTCCGTCACGCCCTCCTCCCGAAGGATATCCTCATCGATCACGTAGTTGCCCGTGAAGCTCTTCGAGTTACGCGACAGAATCGCATACGCCGCATCCGCCACAATCGCCGGCTTCCGACTCGTCTGAAACTGTGAGGTTATTTCGAGTAAACAGTAGTGAAACAAACAAACAAAAGCACAAACAACAAATAAGCAACCTCTTTGCCAGTTCCACCCGTGATCATGTCCATGGCCGAGGTCCAGATCGATGTCAGCGGCCAAAGAGCGTTGACGGCGATGCCGTCCGGCCGCAACTCCTCGTGCATCCCGAGCACGCACATCGACATGCCAAATCTGCGAAGTGATCATAAACAAAATGTTATTGTCTCTTACTTGGCAATGGAGTAGGCGGTATGGTTCTGGAACCACATCGGGTCCATGATGAGCGGCGGCGACAAGTTGAGGATGTGCGGGTTCTTCGCCTGCTTCAGATACGGGATGCATTTCTGCGACCTGAAACTTCTTTGGTAAAACGGCTATGTTTCTTCACATTCATGAATTGTTAGTAAGAAGTGTGCTGTAATTCGCTGGGAGTTCTCATCTCATTGTTACCCGACACAAAAATGAGAAATGCGTATACGTTTCGACGGTTTCTCTAATCGAAAGGCATAAGAAAGCTTTGCTGTCTTCCTACTCTTTTTCTTCTGACAAGCAGCGAAGCTCGAACCAACACGTACATGAGAAAGGTTCCACGCGTGTTGATCTGATGCATGAGGTCGAAGCGCTTCGCCGGCGTGTCCAACGTCTTCGTCAAGGAAATCGCCGATGCGTTGTTGATGAGAACATCGATGCCGCCAAACCTGAAGATTGTTCTTCCGTTTAGCATTCTTTCAGACCAATTGAATCTCAACAGAGCAAAAGACCAACTTCTTCACCGTCTCCTCGGCTAGCTTGTCAATGGACGCCTCTTCACGGACGTCGAGCACGAACGGCAAAGCCTTGCCGCCAGCCTGAACCCATACTTATAAAGAAGCGAGCAACAAAACCTTCTCCACTTCCTCGGCGACTGTGTAGATCGTACCGGGCAGCTTCGGATGCGGCGTCGTCGTCTTCGCCGCGACCACAATGTTTGCTCCATCCTAACAAAACTGATGAAGATGTTTCAAAGAGCGAACCTTGGCGAGCTTGAGCCCGATCTCCCGACCGATGCCTCGCGACGCTCCCGTGATGACGATCGTCTTGCCGGCGAACTTCCCCGTATTCAACATCTTCCTAAATCATTTATGTGATCCTCGCCTCCTCAACAACAATTGGTACTTCGGAATCAAGAACCTTCATCTTTTTCCTTTGCAACATAATGAAATTCTTTATTCATTCTCCAGACCAAATCTCCTTGCCAATAAGAACTCTTTCACATTTTTCAAGTACTATGTGGCTGAAACATATCCCACATCCATCTGTACAAGGCAACAAGAAACTCAAAAAGACACAAAAGATCAAGTTCAGTCGACGTTCTCAAAGACGGCCTTCTGCTTGCTCATGGAGGCCGTTGCCGACTTGAGGAGGTCCTCGGTGAGAAGCTGCGACTGATTCCATAGCTTCACGTAGCTCAACGAGTCCGAGATCGGGTGATCCCTGCAAGACACTTATAATTATCTCCGTCACCATCGTGTTTTCCTTTACCGTACAAGACAAGCATCAAACCCAAACCTGGCATAGTTGAGGACGACCTTCGTGCCCTGCACGGCGACAGGCGAGTGCGCGGCGATCGTGACCGCCGTCTTCAGCGCCTCCTCCAGGCACTCTTCCTGTGTTCGAAGAATCCGGGAAACGAGACCTGAAGCGAATTCCACGGTGAAAATCGTACTAACCGTATTCTTTAGCCTCTTCAGCCGTGAAGTCCCTCGCGGTGAGGGCGAGCTCCCTCGTGAGGGAATCGTTGCCGACAAGCTTCTGGATGCGATTCAGCGTGCCGACGTCGGCCGCCAGGCCCACTTGAACTTCCTGAAAACAAGACTTTGATAAATATCCAGAGCCTCTTTGCGGATGTTATAGCCAAAAAAGTAACTGAAGATGAGAAAGATACCCTGATCGAGAAGACAGCGCCAGTGGTCGAGTAGCGGATGTCACACGCCGTCACGAGGTCCACGCCGGCGCCGATGCAATGCGCGTGAATCGCCGCAATGATCGGCTTCGGGCATCTGAAAGCACTCGTTATTACAAACTTTGAAGAAACACTCCCCAAAAGTATTGAACAATAAAAACTTCCAAGCATTCAACTTTCACTAGAAACACATACATTTTGAAACGAATTTGAAAACTATAATTCAAGAGTCGCTACAACCCGTCAGCGCAGGTTTCCTTGCTCCCAAAATCTGCCAAACTTGAAACATACTTCTCAAGGGCGGTGATTCCGTCCTGACACATCGTGATCGTATGCTGCATCTTTCGGGCTCGCCGCGCAGGGTCGATCGAGTCGTCCATGACGACGCCCGCCAAGATCTGAAGCTTCACATCAAGACCAGAGAGGTAGGAACGAACCGGCGCCGCTTCCTTGAGATCGAGACCGGCCGTGAAGGACTTGCCCTCACCCGAGAGCACGATCGCTCGGCATTCCGGCTCCAATGCCAACGAGTCGAAGACCTGCTTCAGCTGCCTGAAATCGAAAAAGTCGGAGATTGCTCAAAACTTGTCGAATTATTTTCCCTTGAAAAACGAAGCACATTTGATTAGAAGCTAAAAAAACACTTTCAAACACGAACAGCCGGCAAATGATGCGACGAAAAGCGTGAAACGTACGCGAACGTGTCGAAGGTGAAGGCGTTGCGACGATCGGGACGATTGAGACGAACATGGTAGACGTTGGGTGCCGCCACCGAGACGGCCACATGATCCGTCGAGATGGGCAACGACGATGCCGTCGCATCGGCACCGAGCGACGCGCTCACTGCAAAGCCGCGAACCGAACGCGAAACGACCGCCGTCACCGAGCGCAGCATCCTTCTTCAATCCGCTCCGTGCCACGAGCCTCGACCCGCCTCCCTCTGAACACTACACTCTTGTTTTCGATGCGAGAACGCGCCGTCACAAGGGTCAAAGTACGCGGTGTGCAACGCGCGCAAAGAGTTCACGGTCTGCAAGACCGCGCCTCGGTTCGGAACCACCAAGAAATACATCGAAAACAACGAAATAACCGAGGAAACAACGTGAAAACAACTAACAACCAAGAAAATCTTCATCGCAGAAAATTCATCGCGAATAAAAATACGCGCGCGCGCGCGTAGATTGTAGTTTGTAGGTTTTGATCTACGCGTGCGGCAGACTACGCTCATTGTGCAGAGAGGGGGGACAGAGGCGATACGACGTTCTCTGACATTCTCTCGTCTTCTCTCTAACTGAAGAGCTGGAACCTACGATGTAGCCACGCTGTCGAGAAGGGAGGCGCGTCTCCATGTGGCCCCACGTGCAGGCAAAACGCTGATTGACCCGTCTTCAAATAAGGAGCTCTTTCGTGCTCTCTGAAGCTTTTCAATCTTTTGGTACTCTCGAGCGGATATGTTTCGGAGTTTGAACTTTTTACCTATCCTGTGTGACACCGTTAATGGGGGCGTCCGATTGCCTCTTTCATATTCTCTGCTTTAGAAACATGGCCTGTCCGAACCCGTCGAAGTTCTTTCCCGTTGAGAAGACGCTCGCGCTCCCGAAGGGTAGCCTCAACGGAAAAGTGAGTTGGTTTTCAAGAGGTGAAAGAATTGTTGAGAAGACGATACAGCATAATGATATCCTCGTTCACTCCCGTTCTTGAACTAGCCCCTGAACATCTCCTCTTGCAGCTTGCTTTGATCACGGGTGGAGGCACGGGTCTCGGTCGTGCCATGGCGGACACCTTCGCGCAGCTCGGCGCCAAGGTCGTCATCGCTGCTCGGTAAGTCGACCCCCTTGACATCTCATAGAAGAAGTCTTCAGTCGCCTCGACGTCCTCGAGAAGACGGCGGCAGAACTCCGAGCCAAGACCGGCGGGGAAGTGGTCGCCATTCAGCTCGATGTCAAGAAGCCCGAGGCCGTCGCCGCCGCCTTTGACCAAATCGAGGCGAAATTCGGACGCCTCCCAAATATTGTCCGTTCTGAAACTTATCCACAATCGGGTTCAGGTCGTGAACAACGCAGCCGGGAACTTCATCATGGCCACGCAGCGTCTCTCTCCAAATGCCATCAAGACCGTCGTCGAGATCGTCCTTCTCGGAACTCTGAATGTGACTACGGAGCTTGGAAGGTCTCTCCTTCCTTCAAGACCTACAGTAACCCTCTTCCAGACGCGCTATCAAGAATGGGACAGGAGCGGCAGTGCTCAACATCACGACACCATATGCTCGAAGTGGCGCCCCGTTCGTTGTTCCGAGTGCCGTCTCCAAGGTGGGACACCTACCGTAATCCTAATATCCGACCTTTCAGGCCGGAGTCGAGAACATGGTCCGAAGTCTGGCTTGTGAATGGGGCAACCCAGAGATTTGCCAGGTTGCCCGTTGGGGGATTTAGGTTGCCCGACGGGGCATTCAGGTTGCCCACGGTAGGCCCC
>JAQIXL010002012.1:0-14738 GCA_034700245.1 Poikilolaimus oxycercus | reverse complement strand
TGCGTGCTGTGGGAGACGGAGGCCGTGAAGACCGTCGCCGAGGACGAGCCAAGCGGCGAGAAGACCGAGAGGGACGACGCCCACTGAAGCCCCTCTCTCCCTTCCCTCTTCTCGATCCCTTCGAGTACAAACTTGTGAAAAACAAATGTTACATTGAGCGCACATCCTTGAAGAGAAGGAAACAGTCTGGCTGTGATACTACTGCACCACGCCTGGCGTTGTGAACATTTCGCAGTGGATTGAAAGCGGCTTGGATGAAATCTTGTAGGCCGATGTCGCACATCTGGGCCGCCATTCCTTGACGAGCACATTCTCATTTGACTTTGTTTCTAATTCTCCAGCTCAATTGCTTCATTTGAATCTCTCAGTTTCTATAGTCAACATCGTCTCAGCCGGCGGTCTTTCTTCTTCTGTGAGGCCTTCATCTCATCAAGACTCCGAAGCCTTCTAGAAGCCGTTCCCGAAATATTCGATGGACAACTACGACGAGCCCGACTCGTCAACCAGGAAGCAGGCCGAAGGTTCGTGAAAGTCTCAACTGGAGAGTTGCTAGGAACTCCGACATCGCCGGAGACAGCGGCGAGCGCCTTCGTCACGCCGCCGACAAGGCCGAGTGACCAGAGGATGCCGGCCGGCGGTGAGGGATCAGATATACTCTAGTCTTGTGCCGGCTCTAAGAAAGTCAGCCACAAAAACCCGAGTAAACAACAACGACAAGCATGACGTGTGCCTTGATCTGTCCTGAAAGCGACAACTGTAGGGGAGGCGGGAACGCCGTCGGCTCCCTACGTGACGCCGCCGACGTGGCCGAGCGACTCCAAGATGCAGCCGCCGACGCCGCCGACGCCGGTGCTGTCGCCGACGGAAAAGCGTGAAATCGCCAGAAACCGAACACCCGAAACCGAGCCTTACATCAACGCCTTCGACATGATGAAGGGTGGAGAGACAGCCAACAAAGAAGAACCTCTAGATGCGCCGCCCCCGCCTCCGCCGCCGATATCGCCGACATCGGACGGGAAGTATGTCTCGATGGAGCCGGCGGGAGAGCGCGGCTCGATGCCGAAGGTGCCGCCGGGTGCGCCGGAGGAGCGCTCCGACGCCACCGTCACCACCGTCACGACCACGCAGGGCAAGTCCATCACGCAGGACTCCAAGCAGGTTGACAACAAACAAAAAGGCAACAGAAATCAGGACGAGACAGACGAGCCGAGGACCACTACAATGGCGACAACAAAAGGTCTCAGGACGAACTTCGCCATTCTACCGTAGTCATAGATGAGAAGACGAGTCCTCCCTCGAAGTCGAAGAGGAAGAAGGAGGAGGACGAAGAGGCGAAGAAGATCGTTCTGAACGAGTACTTGGCGCAGAACAACGAGAAGCGTCGACAGAATCAGCGCAAGTGGAAGGTTCGAAAGAAGAGGAAAGGGAAGAAAAGGAGCAGATCATCTTCATCGTGGTGACCATCGCGGCGTCGGTCTTCGCCGGCGTCGGCGTCAGTCTCCTCATCGCCTTCTTTGCCCTCGGAAGCTAGAATCGATAAACACATTCGTTTATGAAGAGAAGCATCGTGGAGAGGAGCAAGAGTAGCATCTAATATCTAGAGAGCTTTTGCCTGAAGGACTGAAAGAGGAGAAGGAGAAAGGCACAAAAACCCTCCTGCCCCTGGAAGAGGCACCATACAATCAGCGAACAATGCGGAGTCAGCTGTTTGTCTGGAACGTCTCACTAATTAGCTTTCCATGCAACATTTCTATGCGAACTCTCGCATTTTATATAGTCAACGTCGTCTCAGCAGGCGGCCTTTCTTCTGTGAGCAGTCCCTCTCAACCAGACTGGAAGATCCTCTAGAAATCGAACTCAAAATATACGATGGCCGACTACGACGACAAATCAACAACAAGGAAGGCGGCCGGAGGTTAGTGAATATGTCCTGGCCTGAGGTGATAGGAACTCCGGCAACACCGGGCACACCGGCTGGCGTCTTCGCCACGCCGACGAGACAGGGCGATCAGAGGATCCAACCGACTCCGACGCCGCCGACTATATCGCCCGCCGAAAGAGTTACTGACACCCTCATCCTGACTGTTTCACGGTTCAGCGCGAACTACCCAAAAATCGAACCTTTGATGAGGAGCCCTACGTCAACGCCTTCGACCTTGTGAACATGGGTAAACAAGCAAAGAAGAAATAAAATTTGAAGATGCGCCGCCTCCTCCTCCCCCACCTCCTCCTGCTCCTCTGCCAGAGCCGAAGTACGTCACGGTGTCGCCGGCGGCGGTGCGCGGCCCCACACCGAAGATGCCGAAGACAAAGAAAAAGGTGACGGAGTCGTCGCAGGAGCCGACGACCTCCACAACAACCACACATGGCAAGTCGCAGCGGGTAAGTAAGCAAGCGCTGCAAATAGCACAATTTCTACAGACACCCGAGGAGGAGACAGAGCGCACAGAGAGACCCTCATCAAGGAAAGGTTTCGCTACGACTTCATCTCCTTCTACAGTAATCACAGCGAGCTCGAGGACGAAGAAGCTGAGCGAGGTGGACAAGGCGGAGGATATCGTCATGCGCGGCTACTTCACAGAGGAGGCCGAGAAGCGTCGAAAGTGGAAGCAGAAGTGGAAGGTTCGGAGAAGATGGCGGAGTGAGAACGATGGCAGATTGTCTTCATCATTGTGACGGTTGGGGCGTCGCTGCTCGCCGGCACGGGCGTCAGTCTCATCATCGCCTACTTTGCCCTCGGAGGCTAGAAATGATAAACGCCTTTTGTTTCAATTGAAATTGTCTCTGGTAATACTGAAAGCGATTTATCGATTGTTACAAGGATGAGTTGGGGGATCCTGAGAAGGAAGGAGAAGAAAGTATTCAACAAACTCTTGTTGACAGGAGATAATGGAGGAAGACTGAAATAATGGAGGAACTCCTGGAATTCCTTTCTCAGACTTCCAAAAGAAGACTTGAGTTGACCAAAACCTTTATCGACGCCGTTTTCGATCTCTCAAATGAGGCGAGTGATGTTTCCGACTTCTCTTAGCTACTCTCGAGGTACCGCTAGAAGGAAGAGGAAGAAGCGTGCGTCTGGGGCGAAATTCGTACTCCTTCGCGGATCGGCCTTTCACAAGAGGGGCTTTTTGATTTGAACGGTCTCTGTTCAGTCTGAATGACGTCGAGACGACCTAATGAAAACTTACGAAATTCTTTTCACTTCGATGACAGAGCGGAAAGGGCAACTTCTTTGCAGCTGTATCTTTTCTAAATGTGACCGGTATATATTCGAGGAGCGACTCACGGATTAGAAAGGCGGAGATTTGCTGAGCAAAAGGTTCAATTATTTCATGAACAGGGACACTCGGAAGGTCTACGTCTGCCACTTCAAAGCCCATATGGATAGCTCTCTCAAGCACTTTGACAGCATCCGCAGCATGATCAGGCTGAAACTCTTCAACCTATGAAAGCTCTTACCGATTTCGGAATTTCACTCGATTGAATCAATAAAGAGCTCGACGTTGTCTCCTCTGCCAGCTCACTCGCCATCCCCCTTCTCACACTGAAAAAAGGCGCGCCTTCTTCTCACAGCTGCCGCTGTTTTATTGAAGGAATGTGTCATCCTCTTCAAAAAGACACGGGGCGATTCAAATGCAATCAAGATGGACTTTCTTGAAATTTCCCTCAAGGCGGCCTTCACTAGTTGTCGGGCATAATAAGCGAGTGGTGAGTTCTTTCTCTCTTTCTCTACTTTCGTCTCCTCTCTAACGTCAACTGTCCTGCAGGGGCGATGTCGAACTCGAACAACTCCGATGGCCCGCCGCCGCTGGTCCCCGTGGCCAAGGATGTTCGTCGAGGGGAAGAGTCAAAAAGGAAAGTGTGCAGGAAGCGAAGGAGACGGTCCTCGAGATGATTCATCCCAATATTCTGGAGAAACCCGCCGAATCCGACGACGAGGGCGAAAGTGCGCCTGCGGTGGTTCCGAAATGTTTCAGAGGCGGGCGGAGACAACGAGGAGGGCTTCGACAACTTCAACGAAGAAGCGGCATCGCCAGTAGCTCATCGCCTGAAAATCAACGACTCCAAGGTTCTACAGTAATCCTAGTCAAGCTGAAGGATTGCTCAGGTGGTTCAAGAGGTCGTGGACCTCGGACTCGCGCCTGAAGACACTAGCGGCGTGTCCTGGTTGGTTTACCGAATTTTCAAGAAACGAAAGAAAAAGCTAACTGAAGGCGATTGCAGGTACCGGCGCTATCTGACGCCGGTCGCCTGCATCACCATCACGCCTTCCCTCTTCGGCTTCGTCGAGGCGATGCGTGATCATGGCGGATGTTAGCTCTTTTTTCAAGTAGAAGAGAGAGAGGGGCTTTGCAGTGATCTGGTACGGTCAATACGTCTTCTTCATGTATGTCTGCGGGTTGCCCTTCGTCTTCCTAGAACTCGTCATCGGCCAATTCACTTCGCTGCAGGCGAACACCCTCTTCGGGCGTCTTGCCGACATCGCACAAGGTGGGCAGTCTAGAATACTGTAGCTCTATTTAGGAGTCGGCATTCTTATTCTCTTGTTGCGAATAGTGATCACGAACTGGGCCCTCGTGGACATGCGCTTCCTCTACTACGGCGTGACGGCGATGCTCCAGAAAGTGGTGGCTTTCGGTCCTTGGCTGAGCTGCTGGATGCGAGTCGACCCTTATGATGATCGTGAGTTGAGAGGCGAAGGGGAGAAGATTCAGGCTGCCGAACTCTGTGCAAGGCACGCTGGCAGATGACCGTCGACGGCTTCTGCTCGGAGGTTTGAAGTAAAAAGGAGAAGAGAAGGAAGAAGCAGGTGCCCGAAGAGCCTCACAACCACTGGATGCATGCCCACCACACCGACGTGGTTGCCTATGAGCGATACGTCTTTGAAATAGCGAGAAAGGCCTTTTACTATTTGCCCACCGATGAGATCCTGTAAGGAACTCGTTTAAAGGAAGAAGCGGCTTTCAGTTTGTCGTCCTACCACAGACTCAACTTGCGGATGCTTCTCTGTCTCTTCATTGCCGCTAGCATTTTCACCTTTCTTGTCCGAAATGGCACCAGGGCCTTCTCCAAGGTCTCTCCTTGCTTTGATGGAAGAAGCTTGCAGTTCGCATGGATCTTCATCGTCCTCTCTCAAGGAGGCGCATTTGCGTTTAGCATGGCCCTTCTCGGTCAAAATCGAAAGGTTTGGGCGAGAAGATAAGAGAAGAGATTCAGTTGCTTACAACATGGGTGGCGTTTATCGCCGAGAAGACGAATCCGCAGATCGGTTTGAGCGACGCCGCTTTCGCCAGTTCCATCTATTGGGTTACTTCCTCTCATCTTTCAATAGCGTTCTCTAGGCGTTTCGCTGTCTGAGCATCGGTGACGGGTCAATGATCGCCTTCGGCACAATGCTCAACTTCCGCGCCAACCCATTACTGTAACGAGAAGAGAAATTCGCTTCGAGGCCAGCAGGGTTTCCTTCGTCATCGTGACGCTCGTAGTGACCCTCAACTCTCTCGCCATCGTCACTCACGGCCTCATCATCGTCGGCACCGGCGTCGAGAAGAGTTCGCCTTTCTCTCAAAGGCTCAATTGCAGGCCCCAACGTCCTCGAGGCGGTGGTGAAGGCTATTCCTACGGCGTTTCCCGAGACGAACTCCTTCGGCCGCCTCATCTCCTTGGCTTTCTGCTTCTGTGCAGCTATCTCCTTCTTCCCTTACATGGTAGGTTCTTCTCAGGCGAAGAAGCTGTTGAAGGCTATCACGGGCGACATCATCGTCCACGTCTTCGAACGCGTTCAACTCTTCTCACAAGTCAACCAAGTCTGTACTCCAACAAGATAAGAAGACGTCTCTCCTTGCAGAAATTCTTGCGTCGTACCGTGCTCGTCCTCTTGGCCGTTCTCATGCCGGCCGTCAGCTACTTCGCCCTCCTCGGAGTATGTCCTCCTTCTCATCTTCATTCTTTCCCAGAGAGGAGACCAATTCAGCCATCGTGCCCAGCTCTGGGATCGCATCTTCGAGCTCGTCGTGCCTTACATCGCCGGCCTCGAAGTGGTCGCCGCTGTCTTCATCTACGGCTTCACGAGACTCCGCGTCAACATCCGAGTCTCTCCCTTTGCTAATGAGTAAAGTCTCTCCTAGACGATGCACAAGAGTGGGAGGCTCTTGTTTGCTTACGAGTACTACGCCTTCATCGTCTGGATCATCGTGCCCATCATTCTTTTTGTGGTAAGAGACTCCATCTCAGCTCTTGAAGAAGGAAACAGATGGCGGTTCGGTTCGAGGACGCGTTGGAGACCATTACCATCAACGAGTACACGCTGCCCCTCTTCGGCTTCTACTGCTTGCCACTGTGCATCGCCATTCGAAAGGTAAAGTTGACTTTGAAGATAAACAACCAAATTTTGATAACCCCGCCCTCCAGAATTCGCTAGCGAAATGTAAACTTTTACCGACGCCTTGCAGTATGTGAGAGTGGTGATGAAGGCGCGACCGGCCTTCACGCTCGTGTTGCCGCATCGCAAGTGGGGACCGGCGACCGTCGGCAATCGACGACGCGCCGAGCACGACGAACGAGCCGCCCGCGTCCAGCTCTAGCACAGTCAGAGAATCCAGGATAAACATTCTTGTTTGTTACACTTTGTTGCTCAAAGAAGGGCAAGAAGATTTATTCACTCCACGGCACTGCTTTCTGTAGTAATTCGATGTGAGTCAGGCTCTTCGTAGTTGCATGCCTTGTTCCCTTGCGGCTCCCCGGGATCGACAGGATGAGCGTTCGCTCTCAAGCGCACGGTCTCCAGACTCTCTCGATGTCGACGAGTGACCTCAACGAAGAGGTCTCCAAAGCCTGGACGGTCTTTCGGGTCAAAGGTCCACGTCTGCCACATCACTTTCGAATAACTGAAGGGTTTGTTTCAAGAAGAAAAGCTTACAAATCTTCGGAGCAACGTTCTGGCTTGGCCAGACGGCCGCCCCACTTGATGAACTTGAAGGTGTCGTGAATGTTGTCGATGTCTTTGTAGGGGAGGTCAGCACGAGAGAAGATCTCCCAGAGAGTTACCCCATAGGACCAGACATCACTCTTCCAAGTCACCTGAAACCTCTCACTTCAGTAACTGGAACAAACAGCTCGTTCAAAATAGGCTTCAGGTGCTAGCCATCGATAAGGCATGGGGCGAGTGTGCTGGAACTCGTAGGTCTCAATCTCGCCGAATTCCCTTGCCAGACCGAAGTCGCTGATCTTCACTTGCAGTTTGGAGTTGAGCCTGAGGACCTTTGTTTTTGGCTCAACACGAACATGCAGTTCCTCGTTGCCAGATCGCGATGAATAATGTTACAGGTATGGAGGTAGAGCATCCCAGACGCGATCTCCTTGCCGAATCGTAGTTTCTCCGACTCGTAGAGATACTAAGAGAGATTGCAGACGAAGAGGACAGACATTTTTCTGGAGATATTTGAGAAGAGAGCCTCCATCCATGAGTTCCATGACGAGGACGGGGATCTCCTCCTCGTTGAAGGCCACTCCGACAAGTCCGACAACATTGGCGTGTTTGAAAAAGAATTCTCGTTCTGGAGAGTTGTCGCAATTGCATACTTGAGACCCATCATTGTTGCTGCTTCACGAAGAAATTCGATTTGAGCTTCTTGATCCTCGAGAGTGTGAAGTCGCTTGCAGGCCACCATCACAGGCTCGACTGCGTCCTCGGCATGATAAGTTGATCGAAAGACAACACCAAAGTTCCCTGAAATCCCATCATCGAGAAGCTTGAAGAGTTTCACCTTGTCCGAGGATAGCATGAATGCCCACAAGGCGCTCATACTCGATGAGAAATCGTCGATCGAACTTGGCCAGTCGAACAGATTTGATTCGGCGATAAGCAGAAAAGGGATCTGCGTCTTTTGGAGACCTAAGAGATCTTGAGGCTCGTTCTTACAGATCTTACTCTAGTTGTGTGTCACTTGGCGATAAATTCTCACTGAAGAGCAAGATCTGTGGTGGCAGCCTCGTCATTCGTTCATTCTCCTTCTTGTAGACAATGGAGAGCACTAAGAGGGCCACGACGAGAAGTGCCATCAGCACACCCACGACAATCAGTGCAGTACGTTTGATTTTTGGAGCTTCGTCAATCTCAATAGACAACATTATTTGAAACACCTTAATTACCATTAGGGAGCAATCAGTGAGCACAAGAAAATTTGCGGGACAAGATCCATTGCGAGCCGTTGCAAAGCCCTGAACTTCTGCTTCGTGAAATTGGCTTTTTCCCACTATTTGAGTTTTCCTATTGTAGCAGTAAGAGCACTCCAATAATGGAGCGTCGAGAGCTTCTTGACAGTCTTGAAACAATTCACAGCCGTAGTCTCTGGCAAGAACCTGAAGCCTTTTTCCTTGTTGATAACTCGACGGCACCGTATCATTTTGGACGTAGTAAAGTCGGCCGTCTCTAATTTTTGGTTGAAAGAATGAGCCAACGAGATGTGGTCGTGGTACCAGGGAATTGTTTATGCTCTTGGGCATTTCGACAACCTGTGGCATTTGTAGTCGGCCTTGTTTTGACTTGCCGTGATATCCGTGTTGTTGGTCATATAGGTGATCAGGTCACCTTTCCAGAAGAGTGGAACAAAAGTTCCCTGGTCAACGAAGTCGTCTTTGAAAAAGATACTGGAGAGTAGTTGAAAGAGAACAAGAATGCTAACTCGTTCTCGATGAAAGTTGAAATGTCGAACGGCTCAGAGCAGACTTCCTTCAAATTGAAACTCGAGCAACGACATGATTTCTTCTTCGACGGTGCCTTTGGAAGGCAACAGTCACAAGCTCGAGCTTCAGCGATATCGAAGAGGCGATTTCGGTCTAGTTCGAGCATTCGAACAGAGTGCTCATTGTTGTTGACGAGGAAGAAGACGATGGACTCGGAAGTGAAGTAGCCACCGATATGAGCCCAGAAAGAGAGACTACCGTCTGAAAGCTCTCAAAATGTTGAGGAAGAAAATCTTGCCGAGTCTGGAGGTGAGCAACTCGACGCTAGCCAATGGTTTTAAGTCCGCATCAAGGAGATACAGATAAGTGGTTGAATTTAAAAAGCGAGCAACGTTTAAGATCGCGAATATATGCTGGGTCTTCTCGTCCCAGTAGAGGTCCACAACTTGAACATTGATGACCAAAGCATCCAGCTTGAGCTTTTCGGATTTCACAACCGCATCTCTAAAGTCAGAGTAGAATCCTTGCAGAAGAGAACTAGCCAGCTTGTAAATGGCTTACGTTTTGTTGTATGTGATGGAGTAGAAATTAAAATGTGCCGCATATTCGTCTCCAGCAAAAATTGCCATCACCGAGGCTCCCAGTTTGAGGTGTCCGCTTTTTGTGAGGAAACCCTTAGTGTCGGACATAAGAACCGTCGGAGCATCGGGATAGTCGGGCTGAGCATCTAGCGTTCTACAGTATGAGAAGAGTAATGCAAACAAAGTGGACAAACATGCAAGCTTGCGGACATTGTCCAGAAGAGTGCCAAACCACGAGTTCGCTGTAATAATCGGTTACGATGACATGATCTTTACTTAGAGCCTGAAAAAGAGCAAATGCTTGTCCAATGAAAATAAACCTTCAGGCCGTAATAGCGACTTGAATTTGTGTTGTAGAAACTGGTAAAGGTTTTATTCGTACTCGTGTCAAAACGAATTAACGCGGAGTCGTTGATGGCAAATACAATATTCTAGGAAGTTGTGCGAGTTCTCTGCAAAGAAAAGAACCTCAAATATGTCGATGCTGAGAATGGGAGATTCATATTGATGAAGAAAAGCGGGTGGAGTAGATGCG
This sequence comes from Poikilolaimus oxycercus, assembly GCA_034700245.1. Lineage (NCBI taxonomy): Eukaryota > Metazoa > Nematoda > Chromadorea > Rhabditida > Rhabditidae > Poikilolaimus > Poikilolaimus oxycercus. Next base: position 4,937 of record JAQIXL010002012.1, on the reverse strand, counting down.
AGTTCGCTTGTTGTGGGTGCAAAATAAAAGAGAAGAAGGAGAAGACTGACAAAGAGCATTTGCCGTCTCTGTCTGTCTTACGCGCGCTCGAGAGGCGGGTCATGGCGTCGGCCAAAAGTGGAAACCACACGCCTGTTACAGCAGAGAAGGGGAAGAACAACCAACCTTCTGTCTCAACAGTCTTTGGTCATGCATCTGTATCACAACACGAAGACGGACGTCAGAAGAGAAAGGCGCTTTTTCTTATTACGGTAGTGTTTGTGGGTTGGCCTCTCTTCATTTTAGTCAACAACAGATTTTCTTCGTAAAGGTGCGACGAGCGAGACAGTGGTAATTTGTGCATCTTGAGCACTTGTAAATTTCACGAAGTTCAGACAGAGATTTTTTATCGGTATTAAAAGTGAATTTTTCAACTTCAACTGGAATATAACAATTCAAAAGAATTCATCGAAACCAAGATCGCTGTAGAATCTGCCTCACTATCGGTCTCGCGTCTGGCTTCTTCACAAGAATATCTCTAATGAGTTCTTTGACTGGAAATAATTTTGTCGTAAGCGAACAAATAAAGCCAACCTCGGAATGACAAAGCTGGGTAATGCCCTTCGGGAATGGAGTAATCGACATGACGAATTTTCCGAAAGAGTTTTTGAGCTGTTCCATCGTAGAAGGGAAATCGTCTAGTAGCCATCACATAAAGACAGACTCCGAGAGACCAAACGTCCGCTGCACGCCCCGACCATTGATCAATGCCACAAGTTACCATCTGAAAGTTGTTGTTATTTTATTGTATATGATTAAATCAAATAAATTTTATTTGTAAGCTTTTTTTCTTGGATGCTATTAATTGTAAGCTATTGGATATTTTTGAACAAACCTCGGGAGCCATATTTGCTGGGCAGCCAAAGCGCGCACTCAGCAAATCGTTGTCGATATCATCAAGAAGCACCATATCTACGAATGTTCCTAAGGCCAATTTTGTCTTGGCTTCGTCGAGGAAAATCCATCGACGCAATGAAATATCACGAAGAACGGCGCCGATCTTGTGCATGAATTCCACTATTTCGAGCTAAACAGCAAATTACCAATTTAAAACGGATTACCATTTGCCTAAAAAGAAATCGACAGTGTTCCTCGGAAATTTCGCCATGACGAATTAGATGATTGTGAAGGTTTCCCCAGTGCTCGAGCTGAACGAAAATCATGTATTCCTTGAATTGAATCAACTTCGAGCCGGGATGAAAAATACATTCACTAAAAGAAATTATTGCTTGCTTTCTTTAAACCTGAGAGCTCTAGCATTTTTCATGCCGGCTCCGATAGCCCATTGAAAACGTTTTTGAAGTGTTTGGTAGATCATCTGCTCTACCGCTGACAGAATCTAACAGAGCGAAGTGTCAAACGAGTTTTGGAACCGCTTACAATAAGTTGAAATCGTTCTCCCGTATCGTCTTCGACAAGATTAGGGCCCACGAGAGTGAACTCATCAATTTGCTTGCAATCATTTGGAGTGAGAACTATTCGTCTTTGATGACTTCCGTCGTCATCACTGCCATTTTTGTGAGTTTTGCAAAAACAAAAATGAAAACCTCAATCGACATCGTTTAGTGAATAAGGCAGTTCCAATGAAGGAGTTAGTGCCCGCCACATGAAGTTCACGCGGGACGTTGGAAACTTGATGATTGACAATCTCAGCTTGATCTCTTGCTGCATCACTTGATGGAGATTCCATGAAGCCCTCGTCGCTGGATGGAGGAAGCTGTGCATTCCAGACAGGATGGAAGGTTGAAGTCGAGGAGGACTGCTCTTCAGAGAATCCAGCGTCGCTGCACATTTGGGAAGGTGCGTCGGAAGATAAGTCGGACATGGGAATCTCGATCTCTTGCATGGATTGAAGGTGCTGTTTTTCGAGAAGAAAGGAAATGTCCACGTCCATGTCTAGAAACAACAACATTGTGTACAACGGGGTAATGAGTGAAAAATAAACAAACAGCGACACGATAATAATTTCCCACACGGTATTACGATAGTCTTGAGGGGAGGGACCGCGCTAGGGCAGCCACCCTCACATCAGTGCTCACTCGAGGCTGAGTGAGCGTTGTTAACGAAATGGTTGTGTGGGCGTGGAAACACGAAGGAGATGTTTTTAGAAAATGAGTCAGATTGAGTTGTTGTAATTGTAAATTCATGATTGAACCGGGAAACGAAACTCGTAAGACGTTCTTTCATAGGAGTTGTGAAGATTTTCATCCCACTCAAGAGAGACAACAATCACAGAACTCGAATTACAAAAGAAGTCTTGACCAATGGGCGTGCGCAATTCCGTGGCGCAGACCACTCAAAGGCGATTGGCAAACAATGTGACCCTCCGTCTTTTCGAAGTATGTAGGACTTATTAATTATGACAGATCTCCATAGAGACTGAGGAGGGTGTGGGGGGTCTTACTGTAGAAGAACCTCAGCGCGTGCTCAAGTGATATGAAGAGGAAGACCCAAGGGCTTTTATGTCTTGACTATTGGGTGTGGCTAAACCGTATCTCTTACCATTTCAATTTCTGGAAGAACTTTTCAGTAACGTTTTGATCGGAAACAATAGAGGCATTGTTCATCTTCGAACGAAAATGCTTCCTCATTCCGTTGTTTCCTTTTGAAGAAACTTCACAAAAACGCAGATTTATGTAGGCCAAGGAAGGTGATGAAAGAGGCTTTCACTTTCGTGGCTTTGCTCATTCAGTCTGCTTTGTGTTTGTCTAGCACTTCTTGTGAAGAGACTGCGCTACAAAATGATTTATTCTTCGAACAATTTATTAAGCTGCACAAGTGTAAGAACTAAAACTAAATATATCACGAGAAAGTAATTCGAGGTGGGGTTGTTGAGGTAACAGACTGTGAAATGGACTAGTTCTATCAAAACTATTGCATTGTCCCAACGATATCATTCAAGAGGCAACTGATACATCATACAGTGTAGCTGCTTTCATTTTAAAGAAAATGTCGTCAAGTTTCATCGGCCAGATCTTGCAATGGCTGATTCAGCATGACTAGCGATAACGTTATACGAATTTAAAGGAAGAATCAAGCCTAACAGTTTTCTCAGAAGTTAAGCAAAAGAGTGGGTAGGAGTTACGTTTGAGATAGTTTCGTAAACAAGACGTACTAGTTCCGTAACACCATCGCTATCTCTATTCTATTGCCACGTCGAAATCACCCTTGATTGCCGACTTTGTCTCATCTTACGGTCTCTCTCTCTCTTCCGGAGATACGGATTCGCATTCGTAAACAAACATTTGAAGTAAATAAAAATAATTGGTGACCCTCCTCGTTCTAAAGCAAATAAATAACCTTCGATTTATTTACCTGCATGGACGAGGGACTGCTCAATGCGTTCTTTACTTCGATTTCGACACCGAATTTTCATTCACAGACTGCTCGTGCTCTTGACAGGCCTTAATAGAAGGCTTCTTCTTTCAATAGAACAAACCTTTAAAAATCGAATCATCGACTCCATCGCCACGGTGACCCCGACCTCCACGGCGGTCGGCGATCGATGCTCCTCATTATCATTCCTCTCGCTATTGACCGGGACAGGGGCTGTAGGGCTTCTTTCTCCTTGGAAGGACTTCTTGACGTCTTTCTTGTCTTCCGTCAATTCATGCTGCTCGTGAGTAGCAGAGTTGCTTGAAGTGAGTTCTGCTGGACTTTCTTCGCCTTCTTCATCGTTGACCTCGACGATTTGACGGAGACGTTCTCTTCTCTCGCCTGATGCAATGACCACCTTCAACACTTGGATGTCGTCTTCCGAGTCGCTCATCTCGAGGGCCATCGGCGACTCGTCGTCCATCGAAGTTCTTCTGCTCACAATTGTGGATGCCCGTCGAGAGTTTTGTTCGAGAGTCTCGCACTCGTTCTCGTCTGACGCTTCAGATGTGTCACCAGAAGGACGACGTTCTAGTTTTGGCATGCTCTCTTCGCCGTCTTCTTCTTCCTCTCTTTTCTGCTTTTCTTGTTGTTCAACAGAATCGTTTTCCTCAACCGTTTTCAACCCGCTCACTTCATATTCTTCTTCATGTTCTTCGTCTACAATTTCCAGTCGATCCTCGTCCTCCTCATCGATGTCGTCCTTCGTCATCCGCGAGGCTTGAGCGCTTTCCGAGAAAAGCATGGGCACCGTCTCTAGCTCTTCTCGCTCTTTTCTCTTATCAGCGTCTGTCAGAATGCCCGGCGACGGCCTGTCTCTCGTTCCAATGTCTGCTGATGGAGGAGAAAGCTGACTTCCAGTGAGTGGCGAATGCAACGTGGCTGTAGGAAGAGGCGTTGGTCGGATCTTGACCTGGCAGCGGGCTGCGTCGGCCAACGAGTTCACGATTGTGTCAAAGCGGAACGGTGGTTCAGCCGTCTCCAACGTCTTCATGTGCTCAGACGGAACTTCTTGCGAGCTTTTCCTTGACGAAAATCCTCTCTTCTTTCTTGCCACTGGGCTCTTCCTTCGAGTGTACGGCTTGCGACGACGAATCTCAGGAGGATGAAGAAGCTTGGCGGATGTAACTTTAACTCTCGACGAGATTGCAGAAACATTGTTCTGAAAAAGCCTGTTGCATGCTGGTGGATCATGGAACATACGGGGTAGTCTTGTTGAGCGAAGGCAGATTGAAGGATACTCGTTGGCAAAGGAGCATTCGGACGATTTGGGAAGAAAGGCGACGCTGAAGGATTGCGCCAGCTCTCGGCTTGCACTAACTGAAAAACGAAACTCTGGAAGCATGACACTTACGATTTCGCCCTGACGTGGTGGTGGCGCATTATAAAAGACCGTGCGGAGTTGAGAGTCGAGCTGCAAGGGATAATTTCAACTAACAAGTTCTTAACGAACCGAGAGACTGCGACTTTGAGGGACGACGGAGTTGATATGATTCAACTCTTGAGAAGTTGGCGGTGGCGGA
>JAQIXL010002011.1:0-14740 GCA_034700245.1 Poikilolaimus oxycercus | reverse complement strand
CTATGGACATTATTTGCAGAAAAATCCGAGACCTCAGTTTTTGGGCTGCTCCCACAAAAACTCGATTCTTACAGATAGTGTGTTTTAAAAGTGGTCACCACGTCGTATTCTCGAGCCTGATTTCCATCCAAATTTGCAGCCACGTGAATAGATACTCGAATCGTTTGACTTCAAAGTCTTGGCAGACATTCCATTCCTTTCTACTCGCCAAACACAAGAATTTTTTTTCTCTGCTTGTTGTTTGTATGTGCCTCAGCATCCCTCCAACAATGTTCTCTATAGCTCCATGACAATCTTGGTCGTTGTATTCTCTCCATTGGTGAGCGTCACGAAATCACGAAACTCACTCCAAAAACGGCTTCAATCTCTACGAAATATGAATCATGTGCATCTCCACTGCGCCAAGTAACGGCAGACTATAAGCCCAATTGTAAAGTTTCCTTTTATGTAACGAATAAACTCTGTAAAGGCCAGAAATGAACATCATGTGTGTTCTAATCGTGACATGTGAGCCTTGTGAAAGGGCCAAAAATCGATCGCAAAGCGTAAGGGCGCGGCGGCCTCTCTCTCGCCTCCCCTTTTCCCATTCCGTGACCGCCTCGCGAAACCCTTGCTTTGTCACTAGCTGGCTCTTTCACTAACGGAACATCTTTTCGTGGCCTTGCGTTCAGGACCAAGCTTGCTCTACCGATACTATTGTGTAAGTATATAAATACTTTGAATTATGTTTCAGCTGGAACTGGGTTGATGGATGCGATTTTCAAACTCGCATTGGTGAATGCAGCAGTTATCCGAATTCAGAAGTCTACGATTCCATCATCTAACACGAAGTTCAGTGGCCTAAAGGGTATGTGGCCCATTTAGAAATCCAAAGCAAGCTTCAAATTGCCTAAATAGTATGAAATAAATCTATTACAGAAACGTCAAAGGGAACAAGAAAAAGGAGCCTTGAGGATGCAGACGATACGTCTCAGCCGACAAGTCTGGATATGGTTGTTGTAGGAGGGCCTAGTTCAAGTCTGTCCGTCGACGAAGGTCCTCAACAGTCCTCGGGATCAGCAATGGAAGACTTGTTAAAGTAAAGATTTTGAAAGAAATTTACGCCATTTTAGGGTCGCCCAAACGTTGAGAGAAGGGCAAATCGTGCAGCAACCACCGAGTAAACGGTCAGCAGATCTGTCAACATCCACAGCAACGCAAACGTCTTCGCAAAATTCTACACACGCTATGCAGACAAAAACGGCTCTGGCTAAAGAACTGTTGAAGATGTCGGAAAGTAGCGGAGAAAAGAAATCAGCCGAGAAGTCCGAATTCTCGAGTCCTCCTCTTCAGTTTCGAACAGGTTTTTCTAGAAGTGGCATTATTTCACAACGAACTCTTTAGGAGAAATTTCTCATCCGCCGTCTGGTACCACTCGGTAAACAATATTGAAGTCGAAATACATAGGTGGACTTTTCAGGACAGTAGTGAAGCCTAGAGCGGAAGCCAGAAACCGAATTGTATTCGGCAACGAAATGCGAGAATTAAAAAGAGGTGCAAAGTCTTTGAATTTCATAACTTTCCCTTCAGGCAACGACGTCGTTGGCGTTTTGAGGAAAGAGCCAAAAGGTGCTAACAAAGCGGAAATCAAGATTCAACTAAACACCGACGTTCTCGATATTTCTCTCGATGAACTAATGCAGTTTATTCTTGAAAGGCAGGCCACTGTTGAGCGACCCGTCAAGGACAGGTAAAATCAGAAAAATCTGAGTAGTTTTGCAGAAATGTGACGAAGTCGGCGCCGCTTTACTTTCGGCATTCTTCTTTCACCGCGAAATATTGTTGTTGTGAACCGTTGCCTCTGGAGCCGGCTTCGCGTGGCTGCAACTACATCCTCGAGCCTTTCCGATCCGACGAGGAGTTCCATGCTTTGCCATCAAGTGAAAAGCGTCGAATTTTCATGGGCGATGATCGCAAGTTGAAATCACTTACAAAACTCGTTGAATTGACGAAATTGCGTTTGGAGAATTGTGAAAAATGCACTAAACAGCGTTTTGTTGCTGTTCGATAAATATGAATTGGGAATATTGGACTCTCCTTGTGGGTTTCGAAAGAGTCACGAAAAAACACGGGCACAAACCAGGTTTCTAAAAATAGTGACACGTCGCAGAAATGGAATGACGATTATCCATGGCACTTGGCGCTATTGACAATTCCATCAATGTATAAGTAAAAGAGACGAAATTCTCTAAACGGTAGCACAGCATTCAAGCCAGTTTTTCCTGTGGGACATCAACGCTTCTTCATCTGCGAATTTTCTGCTCATCGCTTCAATTTCCTGGTCAATTTTCCATTCTTAATATTGTTCACAGTCCCTACCCTACAACGTCGGAACCGCCTTGTCACGTTTTCATTTTCAGCGTGCAGCTGATAGGAAAGAGGCAGAATGTGAGACGACGAGAGGCGATGACTCACACGAGCAATGACGAGCAGAACCGCCACGCCATCTCCAAGAGCAGGACCGCTCATCCCCACTGTGTGTCCCTCAAACACTAGCTTGGTAATAAAGATTTGTCGCGCTTCATGTGATCTGGTGATAGCACATGCAAGAGTTCCCAGAGTCAAGGGCCTCTTCTGTGAAGGTGCTAAAAGCATGAAGGTCTAGTCGGTTTGAACAGACTTCGCAGCGAATTCGCACGCTTCCTGTCTAGTTTCATTGTCTGCTCGAGAAGATTTCTGGATAGTCTGGTGAATGGCTGGACTCGCGGAATTGGCAGACGAAATTCTATTACCCATCCTTGCCCTTGTTCATCCACTCGATATTCTTCGACTGACTCGCACGAATCGCCACTTTCATCGCCTTATCGAAGCTAACGTCGATCTTTTGCCAAAGCAAGACGGCTTCGAGTTTTGGCTTATTTCTGATCGGCAAGACACTTCTTCCCTTTCCGTTTTTGTCTTCACCTCGTCGGTCAAGAAGTGTCGCTTCAATGACATCACTCCAGAAAATCTCGCAAAGATGAAACACGGCTTCCCTTCCTCTACAGAAGACAATCTTACCTTCGAAGGCCATGATTTTGCCGTTTTCAAGGGACTTTCACCCGAGTGGAACATGATCATGTTTCGTCCAAAAGAAACGCTGAAGAAGAAAAGTCAACTCGAGCTCCTCGTGCCGCTGCTAGTTCGGCGATTCATTCTTCGGGGCTTCACCGCCACTGTTGACACGAGGAAGATTCTCAAAGTCGTGTCTCTTCTTCCCAAGACGATCGAAACTTTTTGCTATCGACAAACAGCGAAGCGCAGTGCGAACGAAGCAGATGTGCTTGCTATAATGGCCGCGTTTCCTGCGTGTAAGAGACTTTGTTTAAGTCTTCGTGAGCCCGTCTCGGCCGCCTTCTACCAACAACCTCAAGTGCAAAGCCTTCAAAAGCTGAAGTTCCGTTCTCCTACAAGCCGCCCGAGTCACGGAGTTGACGACGAAAGCATAGTGAGCTCTCGTTGGATACGTTGCAAGTGTCGACACAGTCGAGTCACAGAGGTCGGAGTGAAGACCCTCGTCGAACAATGGTGTCAGGGACGTCGCAATATCAAGTGCATCAAGCTTCGACTCGGCATAAACGTGGAGTCTATCGAGTTGCACAACGGCATGCGAATTCAACGTCAAGACTGCTTCCAGCGCTTCTCCGGAGCCATTCTCAATCGAGAGGATGGACAGCGTCTGCTTGTCGCCCTCTTCATCTCCATCGAACAAGACAAACCCGAAGTCGTCCTTCGTCAACCGCGTGACTATTCTATGTACGGTCTCAAGTGACCTTTCTTCTTGTTCATCTGTTTACGAACCGAATGTTTGGGTATAAAATACGTCGCATCTTGTCGTTGACCTCCTGAGAAGTCGGCAAAACATCTGGAACGCTAGAGCCTAGGAGCTGACATGTGAGTATAGGAACAAGTGCTAATACTGTGACCAACCGCATACATAGGAATGTGCGAGACCGTGATGGTTGTAAATCCTTTACTCCAGCTTTGATGCCGATCATTTTTTGTCTTCTTACAATGTGAGAGCACAAACATAGGGAAGTCGTGTGTTGCAGTCCTCCACATACCAAGTCTGAGAAGCCGTATTCACTCGACCGCACGTGCCGAAGAGGCCGGGTTCACCGCTGGCCCAGTTTGAATACGTGATAGTCTGTTAAAATTCTCTTTCCTTCATAAACTTCTGAAACAACTCACCAGTCCGTTTGCCCATCTCCAGGTTCCACTCGATCTGTCAAGACCGATCCAGAAGCTGTCAACGGCTCCTCCCACCAGAGCTGAAACTTGATTCTTCAAGAGTAAGTCAATCACACGATAGCTGAGAGGCTTCGAAAGGGCTGTCAATGACAGCTAAGGTAGCTCTTTTGTCCAACGAGCTGCAAAATGACTGACCGTTCGCCCAATTTGCCTAAACGAATACAATGAACTTTGTAATTTATAAACCCTGCCGCTAGTTTCCCTCCAGAAGCATTTCGTGCCGGAGATTGAGAGAATCCAATCAAGTGGACAGTCTTCAGACGACGCTGTTTGAGCGAAGGTCGATGAAACGCAGAGAAGGAGCAAGGCGAAGAGAGTCGAAGCAAGCGCCATCGCGGACAACGAGCAGTTCCCTTAAGATAAGGAAGCCTTCGCGAGGGAACTTTCTCCATTTATGGCGCTCTTTAATGACTCTTGAACCTGGGTCCCACTGGGCTCCGTGTGTGGCTCTTTCTTTCTTCTTGCAAACGCGGACCGTTTATTGTTACGTCACTCTATGAAATTGGAACAGATTTCATAAAAAGAGAGCACAAGCGTATGGAAGACGGTCATTACACTCTTCGACGTACCATTTGTAAGAGCTCACAAACATACGGACACATTGGCCGTAGCTCGGCTCTCCACTTGCTCAGTTTACTGCTGACAGGAAAGAGGCGCAATGTGCGAGAGGCGATAGCTCAGTCTCGCTCTTTCTCTCCCCTTCACATTTTCTTTTGCGACCTTTCCGTGCCTTATTTTTAGAACCGGGTTTGTGCTCGTGTTTTTTCGTGACTGTTTCGAAACCCACAAGGAGGGTCCAATAATTTTTTTTCTGCAGTATAGGGATTGATATCGAAATCTCAGATTTTCTCTCGTTTTACAGCTCCACGTTGCAGTATTGCTAACCCTGAAGGCGCGAGAGACATACGTCTTGGTTTGTACAATATTTATCTACACTTCAGAAGCACAAAAACATCCTTTATCGTTGCTCATTCGTCGATAGCGACGATGAGTGCTCATTTGGCTGAAATGCCACCGCAAATCTGCGTCGAACTGTCGTCGAGAAGATCAACAACAAATAACAGTTGACTCCCGAGTAGAAGTTTGTGAGCGGCGTTAAAAGGGCATAGAAAGTATCGGGCGGGACTTTCACTACAACCATCGCAGCCATAAAAACGAAATAGAGCAGCTCGTTTCCACAGGTGCAGATGGCCAACCAGGTGAGTGAACGTTCTCGATGCTTCAAGTTCTTCAATTCTCTGTTCAAAGCACGAAAAAGGGTCTACCGTCGACGGCGCAACGCCTCTTTGACGTCGCGTCTTGCAGTAAAGAAACGCATAAACTGCCAATGCAAAGCAAACGCCGGTCGTCTGCAACGCCGAGACAAGCCGGAAGTAGAGGTCACGAAATGCGAAGTTAGCGAAACTGTTCGTCAGTTTCTGAAAAATGCATTTTTATAAACCATGAAGGGGAGTAATCAAGAGGGACACGGTTTCGGTGCCATTTGGTCTATCTTCAGCATGAGCATGAGCAGACCTGAGTAGTGGAATTTCTGTTCACATTGAAGGTGAAGTTCTGTGGAATAAATAGAGAAGCGTTGACGAGACCAATCAGTAAAACAATAAGAAGAGCTATGAATGTTCTCTGAACGGTCCAAATCTGAAGATTTTCAAATTGATCTTTGAAAGAATCACTGGCCTTCTTATAAGCCACTGGACGAAAGACTGCAGTTGCTCGATTGAGAGCCAGCATAATAACGACGCATCCTTGCATAACGCGAAGCGAGCAGGTAAAAGTCAAGTAAACATGACCGTATGCCGGCATGATTGAAACTACAAAGTCCAAGAATAGACCCCATGCGGGCAAGATGCATCCTAAAACGAAACCTCTATTTTTTTTGTAGCTCAAACCGACCTAGATGATTTACAACGATGGTCGACACATCAAGTAAACCGTGAAATATGCAAATCTTAAAGAACGATCCGGAGAGTTCCGGAAGTTTGCTGAAGATTTTGTTCTTGAAATTGCAAAAATCCTACCGATGTCGAATCAACAGAACCAAAACAATAGCGTAGATCACAAGCGTAACCAGTGAAAAGGCGCTGGATGCGACACTTAGGGAAGTCGCCCAGTCAAACATCGCCGTCAGCTCTGAATTTCTCAAACGTAGTATAACTCCCAGGTGAAGGTTCAAAAGCTGTCATCAACGAGAAAGCGATGCAAAATTGTATGTCGACAGGCAGCTAGCGAAACCGGCGGAATCAGGGTTTCTGCTTGCGCAAGCTGATGCTATAAGTATTCATTTTGTCGACCGACAAGTCTTAGCGGAACGCATTTTGCTTTCATTCACCTGTTCAATCACATCAGTGCATGTTGAGAGATGCGAGGACACACAAAGCACAAGAGTGAGTCTTCACTTGTTGAAATGCTTCGAGAATCGCGGTACGGCAAACACCTGTTGACCTAGGACCACTCGTGTACCGCATTGTACTCTTTTCTTTTCGGCTGTTGAACTGAGCGACCTCGTTTTGAGATTCGCTAGGTTCTTTAAAAATTCTTGGAGAGCACACAAAAGTGTGAATGGCAATGGATCGGATCCTGATCTTCGTCCAATCCATTTTATTGTCGTAGTTAATCGACTTCGTAGTCTTAGACAAAAACGATTGAAAAAACCAGGTGCTCTTTGGGAGTTCCAGCACATGAGGAATATTTTGGCAAAAAAAAACGTCTTCTTCAGCTGTCTCACACACCTATGTATGCCATGGACTCGTCACATAGGAGTGCAGCAGCATCGTTCACTAATTGTGCAGAAGTGCACCATCGTCGGCGCTTCTGTGTGATCTTTCAGCGTGTTATTGTTTACATGGATTTGAGATTCCCGGGCGTGATGCTTTTTTGATCGCGTGGTCACATTCGAAAAGTTTCAAACGAATTTACTGTTACAAAATGTGAGGAGCTTCACGGAGCCAATCTGGTGCAACAAGGAGCAGCACGGCATTCCACGGAATTGAGAACAGGAAGGAGACTAATAACGTCCAAAAGAATAGCTCAATAAGGGTACATTCGTCGAACTGTTGAGAAAAAAGTTTGCGAAACACCATAAACATGATGGAAAGAAGAACTCCGCAGATGTCACCAACAGCTTGATAAAAGTTCGAATAAGAGAATGCCTGCAGAAGCTTCTCCTCGGTAAGGCTGTATTCGAACGAGAATAACCAGGTAAGTTCAGGAAAGTAACTCTTGACGATCACGACTCTTGTCAATTGAAAAGCAACAGGCGGGCCGAAGATTATGAATGTTGGGAGCGATATTTGTTTCTCTTCTTTCGGAAAGAATCGTTCAACTTGGCCGAATAATCGCATTACAAGAAATAATAGGCAGTCTTCGGCACACATAATCAACCATGGTGCCAGCAGCCAAAACTCAGTGGGATGATACATCCAGTAAAACATATTGAGTCCGGCACAACGGATTGCCTAGTTTGCAGATGAGCAGCCAGCGCCCGGTTGCTAGGGATGCGCTAATCCGTGTGCCTTGCTGGTTGCAGTGACAGAGTAACCAACATGCATCGCAAGCCTTCTGCAATCGATTTCTATTCTAAAGAACGACAGTTGTTCTGTGAGTTGATTGCTTTAACAATAAGGCACGCTTTGCGCCTTGGCATAAAAAATTGCCTCACTCGTATCCTCTCTAGAAATTTTTGCTCACCAATTTTCCGTCAATTTTCTTAAGTTTTTTTTCCTCCCATGCAAAGTGAGGACAGCCAAAGTGAGGACAGCAGCACAATTCACGACGATCCCCTTTAGTTAATGACGCGTCGCAACGTCGATTTCCAATTCTTTAGACGAATCGAGGCGTCTCTCACTTCGTATGGCTTGCGGGGCACAATTGCCATGGTGACCGAGGGGATGAAGTACTAATTTTCTTTCACTTCAGTCTCTAATTTTCTTCGACAATTATCGAGTCTCTTTCAGCAAGTGAGCGCAAGTTTTCTCTTCCTGCACCACAAATCAAATTCCTCTTCTCTTAATGTATTTCTGGCTCTTTCATCCAACTAAATTCGAGCAAATTGCTCCAGTGCTGTGTTGGTCGATTGAGACCTTGATCTTCGGTCTCATCCTCCTTCTCGCTGTTCGCTATAACCTCATCGACAACTTCATACCGTATGGCGGCGACGCATTCCTTTGGAATCTTCTCTTACCCGTCGGAGTACTAATCCTTCTCTACATTTGGGCTTTCATCAAAGAAGCACTTGTCGGGGGCTACGCACCTGAATATCTCTGGGTCGTCACGTATAACTATCGGATAACAAGCGAAGTCGGCTGGTGGCAACCGCTCACCTACTCGACCATTCAACAAGGAACTGGGGATGGTTGCGGTCTATTCATTGCCATGTTCCTAATGTTCCCGAAGTTTCGTTCGCAACTTGAAGAAACTCCTGAAAGAGATCATTTGACAATCACGTTCAAGACCGCTGTCAAAGTCTTTTTGCTCTCGGTACTGTTTTCGATTCCGTTCAATGCCCTGATTTTGTATGTGGATCCTGGCTTGCTTAGAGATCGTGCTTGAGGAATAAAACTTTTTCCATTTTTGTTCTGAACCAGCAGCTGCTCTTATTGAACTCGCTATACACTTCATGGCAAACAGAGGCCGGTTCGACTCGTGTTAGCTTTCAGAACAAGCGTATGGTTGAAGATAACGAGAGCCACCGACGAGTTCCAAATTGCATGCTTCTACCACAAGTCTTCTATGTAATCTTCTCCTGGGGGCTTCAACAACCAGCACTAGTCCCCAGCCTAGCAACCGTATCTCCTCGATAACAACGCCATCTTCCACACACGTCGTACTGCTCACTCCAACGATGTACTTCTATCTCTTTCATCCAACAAAACTCGCGCACATCTCTCCAGTCATGGTCTGGTCTTTGGAGGTCTTCGCCCTGGTCTTCATGTTCGTCATCCTTCCTCGCCGCTATAATCTAGTTGAACGATTCATGGGCCATTTCCTTCTACCCCTAATTCTCCTGGTTCTCATCTTCGTGTGGCAGAACTTGAAGCATCAGCTGGTCGGCTTAATAGCTCCCGAATTCCTCTGGTTTGTCAAATACGACACGGGGGCAATCAAGGACTGGAACCTCCTGTCCTGGCGACCTCGATCATACACCCATGCTTCTCAGTGCGTCGGCGACATCTGTGGATTGACCATGACCATCTTCTTCATGACCACCGAGGCTTGGACCGAGTTCGAGGAGCATCGACTTAGGGAAACCGCCCGAGTCAGACAACTCAACACCTTCGCTCTCATGATTGAGAAGGTGATCGCGGCAATCGGCTTCACTGTCCTCTTCTCGGTCCCTCCCAATACCTTCATGTTGGTTTACTTCCCGGATTGGATGAAGGATTAGACTTTTTCTCTGAAATCTCTAAAATGAAGTTTGTGCTGTCGATTTCTGTAAATAAAAGTGTGCTCTGAATCTTATCGACTAGTTTTCTTCTCCTCTACGGTATTGCTTCGTTTCTACTGTAATTATCGGGGTGGGACCAGTCTGCCCCTTAGCAATTCCCTGAGAGCAGTTTGTTTCCTCATCATCCCAGTCAGACGGTAGACGTCTGTCTTGAGAGAATGTTCTTCTTGCTATTCCATCCAACAACCTTCGAGCAGACGATTCCCATGTTGATTATGTTCCTCGAGACGGTCCTTTTCGGATCGGCCTTCATGATTGGGATTCGTCGCAATCATCTGGATGACCCAAAAGTTCGTGCAGAGAAAGGTTGGGGTTGGTTTGGATCGGGAAGTCTGGCGTTTCTTTGCTTTGCTTGGACCTATTCGAAGGAGGCGATTGTGGAGTATTTCGCTCCGGAGTACCTCGAGATGATTCAATACGACGCCAGCTGGTTCCGGCCCTTCTCGAACTCGACGCCGTATCAAATCGTCGGCGACATTGGCGGTCTGCTCCTTAGTGGATGGTTTTTATCCACATGCAACTATCCGGAATTCGAGCAAATGCGTGCGATTGCGGATCCGATCAAGAAACGCAATGCGGTCATTGGCTTTAATGTCGGATTCGTGCTTACGTTGCTCTTCTTCTCGGTCTTGTGCGCCATTCCATGCAATTCCTTGCTTCTTCTTGTCTATCCCGATGTGCTGAAGGATGCGTAATGTGTGCAATAAATATGTTCTGTTGGAGTGCAAGAGTAAAAGAGTGATTTGAACGTTTTGGCTTATGACAGAAAGGGAAGCAACAGGGGCGACTGAAACACGCCCAAAGAGGGCTCTGCTGTCGTGCTCAAATGCTGGCGACGCGGATTTTCCTCGGCAGTAGCAAGTCCCTAGCAACGGTGCATCTCCGCTTGTCAGCCGCCACATTTGAATGTTTTTCTGGTTATTTCATCCAACAACGTTTGAACAGATTGTTCCATGGCTAGTATTTGTCATCGAAGCCGGTCTATCCGCGTTTCTACTCGTCAAGATTGCTCGAAGCCTTGGCTACGACAAGCCAATGCCCAAGGCAAAAGAAGGAGCTTTTAGTTACGTCATTCTACTCATCGTCGTTGGATGGTCCGTCCTAATGACGTTTAGCGAAGACTACGTTGTCGGTTATTTTGCTCCCGAACTTCTCTGGTTGTTCACACACGATCCGAGCTGGTGGCGTTCTTTCTCGTATACGACACTCTGGCAACCGGTTGGCGACCTCATTGGCGTCGTCGTCGCCTTGACGTTCATGTTCACAGCCTCTTATCCGGACTTGGATGAAATACGACAAATAACTAGCCCATTGAAAAGACGTTTCTGTCAAATAGTCTTTATGGCTTTGCTTACTTGCGTGACCATTTTTATGTCGTCGTTCTTTTCCATTCCTTTCCATGCCTTGATTTTGTTGATGGCGCCAAGCTGGCTTTACGATCCATGCACTGCCTAACATTTTGCTAGAATAAACACGTTGTTGTACACTTACCAGCCTCTGACTGCTCATGCTCGTTGGTAACTGCGAGGATTTTCCAGTTGCTGCTGGGAGCTTTCTAGCAGCTTTGGCGCATCCCGCATCCCTAGCAACGCGAAGGGCAGCTCTCGCTCCCTGAAAGCGTTTGGTCCACTCGTTGACCTTGTCAAATCTGCCTCGATGCTATTCTTTTTCTTCCACACCACCAAGTTCGAGCACATCGTTCCAATTCTGGCTTCTCAGCTCGAAGTCGTTTTATTCGTTACACCGGCCATTCTTCTTCTGCGACGCTTCAACAAAATCGAGCTAATTATACCAAAGGAAGATGCTTCACCTGCCCGAAAAGTTCTGCTTTTTTTGGGACTAATCGGATTTCTTCTTCTCTGGTGTCAGGCAACACTAGAGACAGTGAATTATTTTGTTCCCGCGTACCTCTGGCTGGTGACGTGGGAAGACGCGTCTTGGTGGAATCCCTACTCTTACCAGACGCCCTATCAAGTCACCGGTGACGCATGCGGTTTGCTCCTCTCAATCTTGTGCATGTGCCGAATTTCGTTTCCGAACAATAAGAGTGGCCGGCTAACTCAAATTGCGTTTGTGTTTGGCTTCTCAATATTCCTTTCTTTACCGTTTAACGTCGCTATTTTATTGTTTGCTCCCGAGTGGTTGAAGGATCCATGCACTGTCCAATAAACGTTTGCTCAATGACGACTTGAGCTGTTTTCATAAGCTCCGAGTTCCAAAAGTGCTTTCAAGGCTTGAGGAAGAGGACCTGCTGGAAAGACCACGTCCTTCTTGGACCTGGTGAACCGGTTGTTTGTCTGAACTAGCCGAGACCTCGAGCTTGCTTCAATCAATGCAACACTGCGAACTACCAACTCCCAAGTGCCCCCTTTCTCTCCTCACTAGCGACTATGTTGTTTCACCCTAATTATCTGTAGAATCGGGCCTAGTCCTTAGCAACGAAGAACAGTTTGTTGCTCGTCTGCCACCCTATACTCCCTTGAGGTGCCATGTTCTTCTGGCTCTTCCATCCAACTAGCTTCGAGCAACTCTCCCCACAACTTACCTTCTTCATCCAGACCTTCGTCTTCGGTCACATGATCCTGTACACGATTCGTCGCCTCGGCCTTGGCTGCTTCGTGTCCCGCGAGATGGAGGCGGCAATCTGGCGTCTCTATCTTCCCTTGACAGGCGCCGGCATCTGCTACATCTCAGCGAACATCGACGAGAAAAGACTAGTCGAAATCGCAAAGCACTTTCCTTGGCTCATTTGGTGGGATTCGAGTTGGTGGAAGCCCATGAACTACACGACTCTCTACCAGTATGCACCCGATATCCTGGGTGTGTATCTGGCTTACAAGTACCTGGGTGGACATGAATACCCCGAGTACTTGCCCGTTCTGCGTGTCACTGATCCAATCAAGAAAGCAATGCTTGACTCGATCTTTCTTCTCGGTTTGGGGGCTAATCTCTTCTTTTGGTCGGTGATGTTCGCATGTCCGTGCAATGCCTTCCTGTTGGTCTTGTTTCCTGGCTACATGAAGGATCGCACCGGGCAGCGTTGGTTCACATGAATAAATGCATTGTGATGTTCTTCTCTAGACTTTATTGTTTTGTAATTCGATTTACTTTCGTTTACCTTCCTTGTGAATAAATGCTGATGAACACAAAGACATGTTGAATGCAGTACAAGCACGAGTTACTTCGGTGAGGATAATTCCCATCCCTAGCCTGTCCCTAGCAACGGCGAGGAGTATTGACTGGCTCATCTGCCGCTCCCGAAAGGTCGCGTAGGCGCCAGCTCAATGTTCTTCTGGCTATTCCACCCAACAAACTTCGAACAAACGGCCCCATTTCTAGTCTTTTTCATTCAAACAACTCTGCTCGCTTTTCTGACAATCTTCCCAATTCTTCATTTCGGCTGGGACAAGCCAATGTCAGAGGAGAAGGAAGCTCGCGTCTGGCGGCGCTACGTTCCACTGCTAGGTGGTGGAGTCTTGTTCTTGCAGTTGTTTTTCTCTGCTGGAAACGTAACGATAGTCAACTATTGTTTTGGTCCGGAATTCAATTGGGTCGTAACATACGATGAAAGCTGGTGGCGGCTGTTTTCCTACGCAACAATCTACCAATCAATAGGCGACTTATCGGGCTTCTTCTTTGCGATTTGGTTCGTGTCCAGAGGCTCTTTTCCGGAAATTGAACAAATGCGAAAAATCGAGAGCGCACCAAAAAGACTGGTTCGTCAACTCTACTTTGCACTTTTTCTATTCACTTGTGTTGCCCTCACGACGGCTGTGTTTTCCATTCCATGCAAGGCCTTGATTTTGCTTGTTTCCCCCAGATTTGCTTAGGGATTAGACCCGAGTTCACTGCCGTCATGCATAAATTCTTAGTAAACGTCGCTGCAGCAGAACATTTACAAACAATATTTTGAGTTCGTCGACTAACTTCCGTCGTGTTCTGACCTCACACTGCCTGACTCTTACCACAAATCAGACCGTTTCACCTCGACAGCAGCTGAAGTCTGAAACCAAACGCCATCTCCTCTGTGTCTTGTGACTACAGGTGCATTTCTTGAATAATAAACCTGTTGTCGTCCTTCTTCCATATGGCTCCAGCTGGGTTCACCTGTAGTAATGTGCAGGTGGAATGGAGGGAGAGCCTCCTAGCAACCCCAGTATTTCATCCTCCCCACTTCTCTCCCGCAGACCGGCTGGTGAACGCCGCCAATCTCCATCTAGAACACGAAAGATGTTCTACATGCTGTGCCATCCGACGACCTTCGAACAAATTTGTCCCGTGCTCATTCACGCCATGGAAGCGATTATTTTTGCGGGCGTCATTCTTTTCGCACAGCTTCGTTTCGGACTGAACAGTCAGTATAAAGCCGCCGCTGGACTTGTCGGCTTCGTGGAAATACTCAAGGAACCGTTGGTCAACCATTTTTCACCGGAGCACATCGCTTACGTGACGTTTGACTATTCTTGGTGGCATTTCGCTCTGTACAGGTCTTACTATCAAGCGGTAGGCGATTGGTTTGGCTTGTTCTTTGCTTTGATGTTTCACTCAGCCCAGTCACATGATATCTTCTTTGAGCTGGATGTTCGTGAACAAAGAGTGTACATTCTTAAACTTATAGGCAATGTGCTGGTCATGACGTTTGTTCTTTCGATTCCGTGTAATTCTATCGCTTTACTTATTGTTCCCGATTGGTTGAAGTATTAGAAGCCTTGTGGAATAAAATGTGATGTCTGGAGCTTGAGCAAGTTGTTCGAATATGGTACGGGAGGGGCTGTCTCGAGTACTAAGCTTCTCGTCAACAACTTCTTGCACATTGACATCAAAGGGCAGATGGTGTTCTGCGAAGCACAT
Source organism: Poikilolaimus oxycercus (assembly GCA_034700245.1). Classification (NCBI taxonomy): domain Eukaryota; kingdom Metazoa; phylum Nematoda; class Chromadorea; order Rhabditida; family Rhabditidae; genus Poikilolaimus; species Poikilolaimus oxycercus. Next base: position 177 of record JAQIXL010002011.1, on the reverse strand, counting down.
ACCGACAATTTTAGCCTTACTGAACACTGACTGAACAATGGAAATGAGTGCGATTTCAGCGCAAAGCTGAAGTTTGCAAATATTATGGTGAGCTTTCATGGTCGATTGGAAGTCACAATGCTTCCTGTTCTGTATCCATAGCGACCGAAAAATCTGTCTGTAAAAGAGCTTGACTAG
>JAQIXL010002010.1:0-14744 GCA_034700245.1 Poikilolaimus oxycercus | reverse complement strand
GCGTGCGCACGCAGCAAGAGGATACGGTAAGGTCTTACAGCGAAAAGCACGAAGATGGGAACAAGGCACATATTACAGTGATTCTTTCAACAAATTTCCCAACTATTGTTATTGTTCGAATACAAGCAACTGTAACACGGAAGCCGCGGGCCTTAGTCCTTTTCCCGCGGCCACGCAGCCGTCGCCCGGTCAGCGGTTAGTTGCATTCTCCATGGAAATCTTTCCTTCTCATTGCTAGTCAATGCTACAACGGCGTCTCCACTCCTTCGGCGCCTTATCTTGGTGGTTCGGCTGACATTTGTGATGGCCTCTGTGTCACGTACACGATTTCTGCGAACGTCTCGAACATCTTTGGATGCGTTTCGAGGGATGTGCGAATTCAAGCGGGCGCTCCGTCTGATGATTCCTGTGTTTCGATTGGAGAGCTTCGAGTCTGCTTCTGCACGGCTGATCTGTGCAACAACAACTTTCTCCCTTACCCAACGCTCGCACCGGGACTCCAGTGTTATTCCGGTTTTCAGTATGATAACAGGTTCTATGTAAGCATTAACCTTATTTACACAATCCCCGTTTTAGGGCAGCATTGAGACGTGTGTTGAGGGCGAAGTCTGCGCGGGTTACGAATTTTACAGCGATATTTTTCAGTGTATGAAAAAGGAGGCTTGTTTCTCCTATTGGAATTCTGTCGGTGCTAGGGCAGAACCTTGCGAATGGGCCGGAAGTTCTCTAAGGTATGGATTCTTCAGTAAAAATATTTCTTCAGTCGTATGTGCTGTTGTGGTGATCAACTTTGCAACTACAATGCGGCTTTAATGGCTCCTGGAGGTGTTAATCCTACGCCTAATCCGAGCACGAATGACCGACATTTACTTTGCTTGGACGGATTGGCTTGTCTGCAATGCAAAGTCGGTGGTGGACCATTTATTGGCTCTGCTCGTCCGTGTTCTGGAGCTTGCGCGTTTACCGAGATCGGGAATGCTTGGTCCCAGTGGCGGTGTCTGGATTCGGACACATGCTTGGACCTTGGTGTCCCTCTCGATACGTGCCAATACGACATTATTGGCTTCGAAAGATTCTGCTGTTACACGAACAACACCGCAACAACGGCCCTGTCGACAACAAGAACAACTTCCACCTCCACTTCGACCACAAGGACATCAACGTCCACAACGACCACGACGCCTGCCGTTTGTCCACCGGCTTGGCTTGCAGCCAATTCAGTTCCTAACAAGTGCTACCGTTCAGAGGGCGCCTCACCGGTTAGTAAATAGTTCGAAACGGCAAACATTGTCTAGGATTCCTGGAATAACACGTTAGTGAAGTGTCAGGCACTCGACCCACGAGCATCGCTGATTTCCATTCGTAACGGCTTCGAGAATACGGATGTGTCAAGTTAGTTGTGCCCAAGAGGAGCCAAAGTTTCAGATATTGTTCAAAGCAGTGGCTACTTCTGGATCGGGCTCTTCTGGCAGAACGGGACATGGGCCTGGGCTGACGGACAGGTGCGGATTCTCTCAGCTTATAAAGACTTAGACGGTTTCTTATACGAACTGGGCGCCTGGTGAGCCGTTCTCCGAAAACTCATGCGTCAAGATGGACCGAGCAAGGGCGACGTGGTTCTCGGACAGCTGTAATGATCCTTTTGATATCGCTTGTGAACTCTATCTTTGACCGGCGGTATCGCCTTCCAGAATTTTTTTGAGTTAAAATCGTAGCAAGGACGCTCACGCTTGTTATTGTTCGAGCAAACTAATAAAATTGGGCCGCCAATAAAAAACAAAGTTAGAAATCTCTCAGATAAAAAAGGCATCGACAACTGTTTATCGAAACAAAAAGCTTCAATCAGTGTTGAGCGTTTCTTTTGCACACGTAATTTCTCATATTTGCAGTGCAATCATAATCGTTCCACTGCGTATAATTGCCCACGCTCGCGTAAAAATCACTGAATATTTGCACGCAGTGTTCCTGAAACATATTTTTATCAACTTATTGGGCACAGTTGTACAAACACTGGCTGTACTCGGCTGTCCCGGTGACCAGTTAAGATAGTCGACGCGGCTACCATCTGTCCACAACCAGGATCGTTTCTCGTCCACAAACCCGCTTTCCATCAACCCAATCCACGTAAGATCTCGACTGCTATCCACGGCACGCTGGGCAGTGCTTATAGCTAAAACGCGCGAAGTCGACATTAGTCAGGCACGTTGACTCACAAACGATGAAGGCGTTCTCATTCTCGCTATGGATTGAAGTAAGATGTGAATTGTGTTGAGCACAAGTCTCTTCAGCTTCACTCCACGTCGCATGGAAGAAAACCTGAAATAGCGTATTTTTTTTTATAAATTGTGTTAACCATTAAAAATAAATGACAAACCGCACTTTATAACACGAATCCGTTTGTTGGAAATAAATCCACTCGGATGGGCAAAGTAGTGGAGGCAACGGACAAGCTGTTGGCTGTGGAGTCGTAGAGTCGATCAATGGAATCTCACACACATATGGTCTTCCATGCAGTAGGCAGTCGCCATCATTCAGCCATTTTCCGGTTTTCAAATCCACGGCTATGCAGTAATTACTAGCATTTGTTACGGGGAAGCCTACAATAAAGTCACAGTTAGACACTGAAACTTGACTTCAAACCAGGTGCCCAATTTTTGTAGCCGAATGGAGTTCCGTCTATCCAAGTCCAAGAGCCTGTTGATTCATTGTCGTTACCTCCTATCCAGTAAAAGCTAAGACCTCCCAGAAACGTCTGTTGCGCATTTTCTGAACGAATATTTTTGCAAGAGAAAATCATTCGTACCAACAATTGCGCTGTTCTCAAAAGCGTTTCTTACGGCAGTCAAGCTGCCACCGCGATTTGCGCATTTTTGTTGAGAAGCAGGGAAATTCAGCGGGGAATAAATGAACAAATAGCATTTATTCTGCTGGGCATCGAAGATGGTGTCGTGTGGACATGGAGCGAAGCAGAAAGAAACCAATGAAAGCAGAAGGAGCAAGAACGCGACCTTCATCGAGGAAAGCGCTGCGACTTCGCTGCCATCTGTAACCCAATCTGGAGATTATAAAGCATCGCACGGCGCTTGATAAACGAAGCGTAGCCGGATGCGCAGCCTACGTGAAGAAAACGTCAGTTCATGTAGTGAAGCAGCATCGAAATCAATGTCCTTCTTCCCCCCTTGAACGCACCGGGACCATCATGAGCCCAACCGCGTGTGGGTCTCTGAGATAAGAAGTGTTTGTTCCTTGCGAAGGGGTTTTTCATGAACCCCACTTTCTTACTCTCCCCAGTTGGGCGCCCGCCGCTATTAAATGAAACAAGGAACGTATCCGACCGAAGAGAACCGCCAAACTGAAACATACAACCGAAATAAATACCTGTCTTGCCAATTCGACCGCGTGAGTGCCGCGCCGAGATAAGAACAAGAAGATGCGTTTCTCCGTTTGCAGCTGCCGCGGCTGCTCCGAGAAGCATGCGCCGACGCGCTTGTTTGGTCGCATTCATCTCTCTTCTTTTGCCGATTTGCGCTTTGTCCTTGAACTGTTCTGTCGGTTTTGTGATTGACAATGGTCTAAGTGCTGGTGTGACGGTTGGTTTTTCTTTCTGAACTGAACAAAGCCTTTCAGCTCAATTGTCCCTATTCTAACCCGCAATGTGGAGCCTACGACTCCCTATTTTCTAACGCGAGTTATCGATTCTTCTTCTGCACTTCATATGAAGTCAGACAAACTTTTCTTTTCTGAATTGATATTATTGTTGAGCTTTCAGACGACAGCCCTTGAATTCTATGGTGCTAAAGATGGTGCCGCCGTTGGTCCTTGCATCGTTGGCAGTAATCCATGCTATTCTTATTGTTCGAATGCCAGCAACTGCAACACGGCCAAGTTTGGAATTCCTCCGTTCCCGCCGGCAATTCAACCTTCCGTAGGCACGCGGTATGTCAGCTCTAGAATTTGTTTTAAGCAATATTAATTTCTTATAAAAACGCTACTATTGTACTAATATTTAAAAATATTAATTGCATTTTCGTAAACTAGTCAGTGCTACAACGGCGTGTCAAATTATCAAGCGCCCTACTTGGGCGGTTCGGCGGACCTCTGCGATGGACTCTGTGTTACCTATAAAATGTACGGACTTTATAAGATTTTCGGCTGCGTTCCACAAGATTTACGCCTTCAACTTAATGCATCAACCGACGATTCTTGCGTTGGTTTTGGTGGAGTCTTCAACGACGACACTACCATATGCTTCTGTACAGCCGATCTATGCAATGACGACTTTGCTGCTTATCCGATTATTGATCCCAATCTTAGATGCTATTCGGGCTTCTACACCGACAAGAAATTTTATGTGCGCGTCTTAAATTGATTTTTAAAAACCGGTTCAGGGTAGCATCCAAACTTGTCAAGATGGTGAATTGTGCATGGGAGCACTGGAATTGAACACCGACGTGTACGGCTGCACGAAAAAAGAAGCGTGCATTTCACTTTGGAGCCAGTATGATTATGCTGGCGAGCACTGCCAGTGGTTTGCTGGCAGTCGAATATTGTTCGCATTTTTCATTTTTCTTAGGCCCACTTCCTGTTGCGCTTCCCGCCTTCCCTTATTTTTGTGCTAGTAGTCGACCGCCGGTCGCTACAAAAAGAAGCCTTACCGGGAGAACGAGAAGGCGGGAAGACAAACTGGAATCGGGCCTTGATCATCGTCTTTTAGTTTTGCGTGTTGCTGCGGGCACGACTTGTGCAACTATAATGCGACGCTGATGGCGCCTGGAGGCGTCGATCCAACGCCAAATCCGGTCACAAACGATCGAGATTTACATTGCATGGATGGTTGGGCGTGTTCTCCGAAGCAGTGCAACACCGGCCTTGACGGACCATTTGCTGGTAATGCGGCGAGACCGTGCACCGGCGCCTGCATCATTGCGGAACATAAATATTTCACGGAATGGCGCTGTCTGGATGCGGATGTTTGCGGCGAGATGGGCGTCGACCTTGGCACTTGTCGAAACGATACGCTTGGCTTTACGAATTTTTGCTGTTTTACGAATGATACGGCTACAACGACGGCACTTGGCTCAACGACTGCTCCTCCTCAGCTAAGTTCTCTAGGACCACAGCAATGTCCAATCGATTGGGTTGCTTCCAAGACAATTCCCAACAAGTGTTACTACACAGGAGACGCTGAAACTGTGCGCATGCTTCGTTGTTATAAAAAAAATGTCTAGGACACATGGCCACTGGCACTGAAGATATGTCAAGAGCTGAATTCTCAAGCTTCTCTAATTTCAATCGCAAATGGCTTTGAGAACACGGAAGTAGCAGGTTTGTTTCTAATCTCTTTTTTTTCAAATTTGAGTGTTAGATCTGCTTCTACCCGTTGGTTCTCTCTGGCTGGGTCTCCACGTCCAAAATGGATCCTGGGTCTGGATCGACGGACAGGTGAGCTTTCTCTAGCAAAAGGTTTGAAAGACGGTCTAGGTCATCTCGTACACGAACTGGGCTGCCGGTGAGCCGAACTCCAATAATTTGTGTGCAAAATTGGATCAAGCACAAGCGACCTGGTCTACTATCAACTGTGATTCTTTTGTGGTTATTGCCTGCGAGCTTTATCTGCAATAAACTATTTGAGTTTGATGGAGTAAACGTTGAATGAAGTCTAAAGTCGATTTTAGCTCTAAGCCTGACGAGGTCTGCGACGCACTTTCCACTTTCTGCTCTTCTAACGTTTTCCAAATCACGTCGGAGTGGCTGTGAATGTTTTGTTTTTCAGTAAACAAAGTCTTGTGCTATTGTTTCGCTGCTCTCGTTTGCCGCTCTGGACCCTGTCAGCTGATGAAGGAGCGGAAAAAAATAATCAAGAGTCAAATATCTAGTGGGAGGATTCATTTTGTCGTCTCAGTTTGTTATGCCTTCTCGCAACATTTTTTCTCTCATACCTTACGTTTTGATCATTTATCTGTTTGCAGCTAATGATTTGGCTGTTTGTCTTCTTCACACACGTCAACTGTCAGCCCAACGACAATCTCCTCAGCACGTTCAAAAACTTCTCCACACTCTTTGCTGCCGATGAAGGCACCTGGCCTGATGATGAAGGCAAGTGGCTGACGCTGAGAGCCGAGCGGACCGGGCCACTTCTCCCGCTTGTACGAATCAAGGCGATCCCGGCTCGATGGGACAACGTCACAATCTTCGACATCCTCGGATTCCAGCAGATGACGGTTCAATTCACGCCGAGTATGAGTACCGCCGAAGCGTTCGACTTCGTTTTCGATCGAATTCTTGAGCATCCACCAAAACGTTTTCAATGGCTGCAAATTCAGCGTCCGACTGCGGACTGGGAATCGGTCTCGGAAGTCTTCGTCAAACATGGAGTGAAGGTTGACTGGGTGTTGACGCCAATTTTCGAGGAAACGAAGCTTCTTCGATTTATCAACTCCACGGACGCCAAGCATTTGAGGCTCGGCGACTTCGGCAACGCGCCAAACGAGCCAAAACAGCTGTCAGATGACTTCTTCAATAATCCAATTATGGCAAACTATACCAACATCCTGAAAATTTTTGCAACGTGCCTTTTAACTGAAGAAACGCTGCTTAAGATGAAGGCGAAGGACGTCACTCTTCTACCGGAAGCCCCAAAGATCAGCCTCGCGGCAGCTCGTCGTTTCCTGCAACCAGCTCTTGAGGGGAAGGTGACGAAGCGAGCACTGGCCTGGAGGGCCGCCTCCGTTGAATTCGACGAAGAAGCTTTTCTCGAGGGTCTCAATGTGACGAAGATCCCAACCCATTATGGAAGCATTTGGACGGGCATAAATGGACCACCCGATCGCATCAAGTACGAGCCGCTCCGTGAAAATGGCGTTCCTTGCATTTCTCTCACCGTTTGTAACACGGGTGAGGATTGCAGTTCATTTGAGCTGCTGTGAAACCCGGCTGCACTGCGTTTCAAACGACTGGGTTGTCCAAATTGTACACATAAACTACTTTCGAGACTATTTGTGCAATTGCTGTGAGTAGTTGACTCCGACTTCTTCATTTTTCCATTACAACACTTTTATTGCGCAACATGAGAGACATCAGCAGAAAGAAGATGGAATGTCGGGGAGGGAGACGATGAGATCGAAAGAGGTCTTGATGCTTAGCGATAGTCACGAGATGGGGGAGAAGAGGACGGGACAGGACAGCAAAGCACATAACACAAGGGAGTTTCATTGAACAAAACGAAAGACCGCGATGACGAGGGCGAGCCAGACGGTGATCGTTTCGGCTCCTGAAAAAAAGGTTTCAAATCGAAAAGTCGTCAAAGTGTTGAGGAGAAAATTAACACTTATTGATTTCGAAACGTGGCGCTTCTATCTGAAATGTCGAAAAAGCAACTAACCATTTCCATTGCACAGCTCGCTGTAGCAGCACTGGCTGATGGCGACCTGATCCTTGTTTCTCTGCTCCTCCAGATGCATGTTCTGAATCAAATCATCCAAATCTATCCAAGAAGACTCACCGTTTGATAACGATCACAGGGTTGAGTGATGCAGCGTTTCAGCGAGGTCACCGCTCCTCCTTGCATCAGGACCAGACTCGCGCAGCCAATTGCATCTTTCTCCGAGCAATCCTAGAAATCTCATGCAAAATTTCAAAAAGAACTGACCAGTTTCCAGAACCCTTTGGCGATGTAGAGGACCATTCGGTCGACGGCCGTCGCATTCTTCAGAGGCGGTAAGTCGCCATCATAGCCTTGGTAGCACTTGAGACTGACCACCGGGGAAAAGATCAAGCAGCAGAGGAGAAAGAAGAAGCTCGAGGGACGCATGGCACAGAGCGAAACGGAGAGAGAAGAAGGACGGCGACAATCTTTGTGAGTGGAATTGAACGTCGCGCGTTTGTCTCGGAAAGCCGGCGAGGAGCGCGGTCAGGCAAAGAGGAGAGGAGAGAGGCCGCCGTGTGATATCACACACGAGAAGAGGTCGGCGGCACGGCAACGGGTCAAATTCACACCAGAGGTTTCAAAGAAAGTGCCGCTTGTACGATGCCGACAAACATACAAAAGAGTAAACAAGAGTAAGCAAGTAAACAAGGTCAGTTTCTGTTTATTTACATTCTCAGTTATGATTTTTGTTGACGGTTCGAAAATCTGCGTGCGTCTTTGACAATCTCAAGAAGGCTGTAAATCAGTCGGCGTTTTAGAGGTGGTGAGAAGAAATGAAATCAAATGAAGAAGAAATCGAGAATGGGAAAAGACCGTCAAGACGAGATCTCTGGCGACTTTTTACCTTTCGTGACTTTCACCCTAATTTGACCGGCGCCGATTTGCTGCTCGGCCTGACATCGATTCCACTCTGAGAGTGAATCGCCCTATGAAGATGTCGACCGTTTTTGTTGCTGCTCCTTGTGTGTTCCTCGTGGCTCTTTTGCCACTCTCTGTCACAGGATGCCTGCCGACCATCCCCACGGAAACTCTGATACTGACAACAATACGATCGACGACTATTCCAATGACTTCGACTCCATCGACCCCAACATCAACACAACCTGGTTAGTATGACCATAAGAATCGTAGAAACGACGTTGCTTTCAACATTCAGCTCCTCGACAAACACACTTTCGTCGTCGTCGTCTTCTTCTTCCATCTCTACGACCACTTCATCATCGACGACATCGGCAAGCTGTGACTCCACGCCGACTTCGTGTGCCTCGGGAATGTATTCCTGTCCTGGTGGCTGGAGCATCTATGGCCCGAATTCCATCGGCCGTACAAACTGTTTTAGGGTGAGTTCTGAAGTCTCTTTGAGACCACATTCTATAGCGTCGAGTTGTGGCCAGCTCTTGGAGATGTGTCGAATGTTGGGAGGAGAAGGCGCTTCGATTTACGATCAAGCCGAGAACGACTTTGTATATGGTTTGAAAAGGAATTTTATTTGAAAGTTTGGTCATGTTTCATTTAGTTCACAGATTTTGCCGCTTTGAGGCGAGGTCTCTTTTCATGACCGCCAAACCCTTTTGGGAAGGGGGGGGGGGAGAAATCGGAAGGTCTCAGTGTGAAACCAATACATACAATACAATAGTTTCAAGAATTATTAAATAGATACAATACGTCTCAACAATGTCATCAATACTCGTGTTTCCTAGATGTAACGAGCCCGGATGCGACTGTTGACATCGTCAAAAATCGGCTACCGCTCCTTGTCGTCGGTATCATGAGGAATCTTTGTGTCCCTTCTACCGCATTGCCTCCAGAAGCTGCCGTACGAAAGATTACTAAAACGAGAAGCCATGAAACACGTTTCCCCCTATTATTCGTGATCTTTTTTGTTATTTCCAAGTCTGTAGGTGCCCCTGACAATCACAAGAAGACTGCGAATCAATCTTCGTTTTATAGGTGCTGAGAAGGAAAGAATCAAGAAAGGGAAAGGTGCTCGAGACGAGATCTCCGGTGACTTTCGCACTAATTTGACTGGCGCGGAATTGCTGCTCGGCCTGACATCGATTCCACTTTCAGAGCGTCGCCAGAATCTCCTGTCAGAATGTTGACTACCGCTGCTTCTCTTTTCCTCTTGGCTCTTCTGCCACCCTCCGTCATGGGCTGCTTGCCCACAATCCCGACGGAGACTTTGATTCTCACGACGATGCGAACCTCGACTCCAACACCAACCACTCCGACAACTTCCTCGACATCTTCCATGGCGGAAACCTCTACCTGGTTAGTGCGCGCTTGAGAATCAGCATAACTCTCTTCAATTTCAATATACAGTACGCCAACAAGCACGTTGTCGACTTCTACTTCGTCAACAACTTCCACGACATCAACGACAACATCGGCGTGTGACTCGACGCCGCCTTCCTGCCTCTCGGGAATGTTTTCCTGTCCTGGAGGCTGGAGTATCTATGGACCGAACGCCATCGGGAGAACAAACTGCTACATGGCGAGTTATGAAAACTTTTGTATTCGTATCTGCGTTTTTTGACACGAGATCTTAGGTTCTCGACGGGCCTTTCAGCAATTGTGCTGACGCCTTGGACATGTGCGTGGCGTTGGGCGGATTTGGAGCGTCGATCCACGACCAAGCCGAAAACGACTTCATTCATGGTTTGTTTTTAAAGAAATGTTTTTATTTTGTTTTAAAAGTTGAAAAAAATGGTTCCAAAGATTCGGAATCAACACAGTATTCGCATTTCATTTAGCTTTATCAAATCCGAGTGCGACACTTAATTATGTCTGTCTTGGTGGCACTATTTTATACCAACCAGCGGACTTTGAGTTGGAAGCCCTGCGATGGAACGACGGTACCTGCGTCAACTACATGAACTTCTGCTCCGCGTAAGTTTTCTCGAAACACGTTCAAAGATAACAATACGACTGTGAGTACTTTAAGTTGTGCTCGCGATTTTTGAAGTCTCTTTTCAAAGCATTTTATCGTATTTATACCGTAATGCCGAAAAATTCGCACGACGAACCTAGATTTAGGGATTATGAACAATTCGTTTGTTTTCAGCTGCCCGCCGAATTTCGTATGTGACAAGTTTCTTTGTCGTGGATGCTTGCGAATTTAGAATCCACCACCCGACGTGTGTTTCCCTATGTACTCGCTGACGGGTTATATGTACACGTCGCAGTGGGATGACTATCCGTGTTCGGACCCGTTCCCCTTTGGTGCAAATGGAAAGGCGGCGTGTGCAATGCCGGCCACGTGTTTACCATGAAGCCACTTGAGACGCCGGCGCTTTCCAACTCTGCCGCAATCTTCTAAAACTTGAGAAATATAAACATTTTACACGACCAATTTTGTTTGCGGGTCACAGACGTTCACACCTCCAGCTGGAATCATACAACCCTTGATCGTGATGGACGTTACTGAAGATGCAATGGCAAGCTTTATGCACTGATTCGCGCTAAAGGGGCATTCCTGAATGGGCATTTGCATGAATAAAATTGCCTACCATTGACTGAAATCCTCTTGGTATTTCGGGTGCTAGATTAAATTCGTCGCCCTCCTTGCCGAGCCAGCAATGCAGGCCGGTAACGAGGCTGAAGTTGAAGAAGACGAGAAGAAGAAGAGGAAAGAAAAGCTTTCGCGCCGTCGTCGCTGTCATCCTCAGCACACAACTGAAGAGAAACGAAAGAAAGGAAGAAAAGACGGCCGACGTTTTCTTTGATTTCGTTACCTTTCCATTGTCGTGTTTCGTTATTGAAACATTCACGGGCCGTGACGAAACCGTTACAAAATCTTTTATCTTCTTGTCACACCGAGAAGCAGACTTAATTTGCACGATTTTCACCAACTCACAGAAGGAGGCGCGAGAGGGAAGGTACAGAATTGAAACCTCAAGGCTGTGTCTAATCATTTTTGGTGCAGGGATTCTTTCAGAGTTCCACGCTAGATTTTTTTGCTGTTACACAATAAACATTCTTCGAACGACTTTATTCACATCGTATGTCAACATTGGAAAAATAGCAAGAAGAGAAGGGCAAAGATCAGTCCACAGAGCGTTGCTTCTAAGCCAACGCTTGTTTTTTTTTTCACAATAAAACCGACCGGAAGCAGCATTGCACATGCCGGCCGTGCAGCACTTCAGAGCTTTTATTTTGTCGTCGCTAATACCCAACCAGGCGGCGACGAACTAAAGTTACGCCAATGCAAATCAAATCAATCCCACCGATTTTGCTCCTGGTCTATCACAATCATTCAGGTCTCCAAAAATCCAAGGGAACATGCAGCGTTTGACGATGACAGATTTGAGTTGAGATTCAACGGACAATTTTATGCCCTGGTTCACGCTCTTTGGACATTCCTAAATGACGACAGTTGTTTCAAAAAAAAAATCTGACGACCATTAGTTGAAATTCTGTTGGTATTTGGGGAACAAATAAATTGAAGTCGTCGCCCTCCTTGCCGAGCCAGCAATACAAGCCGGAAATGAGATTCAAGTTGAGGAAAGCAAGAAGAAGAAGAGGACGAGCAGCCGCCTCGAAAGCGGCATCAGCATCTCCAGCACACAAATGAAAAGCGAACGAAAGAAAGCATGAAAAGGCGGGCGTTTCTTTTCACTTTGCTACCTTTATTGAAATGTTCCGTTGTTGATCCATCAACGGACTGTCACGAAAAAAAAGTGTTTTAATCTTCTCATCACAACGAGAGTCAAGCAAAATTTGAGAGAAGCTGTATATTTTATTGGCATAGAAGATTGATGGACGTTGCATGTAAAACAACAAACAAACAACTAAAAAAGTAAACAAAACGTAAACAAAACAATTAAAGACGAAACATAAAACATGGTAAAAATGGAGTCAATTCAAACTCCTTGTCCATGATTGATCAATCGCGTCACATCGGAACAAACGGCAACATTGCGTAACAGGTAACACAACAGGGATCTCCGCGATTGCGCGCCATTCGAATGTATCCGCCTTCGCCCCACGTTTCACCAAAACTGCAATTTTATTTGTTTGCGATAAATATGACTGCTTTCTGAATAAAATGCCAGATCAGTACCAAATTGTCTAAAATTTCAACCTACCTGTTCTTGAGCAACCAATAGTCTCCCTCCTTCTCATCAGTTCCATAGCCGACAAGCAACATCGAATGACTAAGAATTCGGCCACATCGCGGTTCGTTGTAGACGCCAGCAATAGAAAAAGAAAATGTGTACTATTTGACAATTTACACACTTACCACCTGTGTAGGACCAAAATGACGGCACTGACCCGTCTATTGTCACCGTCAACGGACCGAGCTGACTGACCAACATCTTCATTTCCTCTTCTGTCACATCCACAAACACGTGATAGCCGCTGATTCTCGCTTCAATATTCTGAAAGCGAACTTTTTTAGTTCTCTCGGATAAGTCGCTTCAACCTTTTCATCGAAGTGGCAAGAGTTATTAGTGCGTCCCACGAGTGGATACGATTTGTCCGTTTGCAGTCCACCTTAATATCTCCTATTGGGATTGTTCAGATGCAAATAAACCTTGCTTCATAACGATCTCAAATGCGTCATCGACAAAACCACCGAAGCATTGCCGTGTATCTTGAGCGCAATCGAGAACTTGCTGAGCGGAGAGGTCAACGAGTCTGCCGCCGTGGAGTTGGTGATGTGCTTCAATTGCACCGATTGCAGCGAAAGCCCACGAGCTGTACGGGCAATCGGCACCCTGACGAATTTATTATGGAGGTTTTTCGAACAAAGCCTAATAAACAGAAATAATGATCAAGACTTAAAAATTGAAAAAAGACTACCTGCGTCTTGACCTTTGTGATAGCCCCCGACTCTCGCCAATCCCATGAAAGTGGAGAGGAAGAACGAGGTGGCAAAAACACCGCGAGACGATCATTTCGAGGCGAATCAGCCACGAACCGAGGTTGGCGATCTGTTACCGAACGGTGAAGTGGGGCTTCTTGGAAGTCATAGGTTCGCGTTGTAATGGACGACTTCCTGAATGGGTTCGGGGTGAACGTCACGTTTGCCTATTAGAAACGCTTACCGATTAGAGGCGGAGCAACTGCAGACGAGCACGAATACGCAGAGGAAAGGTGTCCTTTCCTCAAACAACATGCCGGCGTGGACAGCTGTGAGCAGTCCGCCAAGCGAATACTGGCCGACCCCTCTGCACTATTCGATGATGACCCTATCGGTTGATAGCAAAGTGGCGGTGGTTAGAGGGTCAAGGGTCAGCTTGGTGGACTTCAAAGGGAGAATCACTATCCCCCCCCCCCCCCATCCTCATGAGGACTCGCTAGTTAGCCGCCTGGCAATCTCCCTCTTCGCGCTTCGATTCCACTTTTATTCAACGCAATGCGCACATTCGCTTCACTAACAAAAAAGTCTCTCTGTCGGTGCCACAATAACATTTCGTCACACGCAGAGAAAGTATGTCTGAACGAAGAATTGACTGGCTGTGAGATGAGGATCGGCACGTGAGGGAAAGTGAAGAATTATGCTCATTGTGCGATATTTCACAGAATTTTATCCGGAAGACGTGGCCGGAATTTGACAAACCGCGTTTCGCATTGACTTAAAACTTCGTTATAAGGGAAAGAAAACAAACGTACCGCATAACACGGTACATCGTTCCATGTGGACAAATCTTGAAAGCCCGTGTGCGTGATCATCGTCGTACAGGCGAGAGTATTGTCATCCTACAAAGAAGTGCCATTGGATGTTTACAGCACATGAAGTGCCATTGGATGTTTACAGCACAAACACTTATTTGAATTTTAGAACACAACAATTTATGTAGGACATGTTTGAATGCATTCTCACCGGTATGCCCGGATTCTCCGAGTTCCAGTTTTGGTAGTTGTACGCGGTGCCGTCGTTCCATTCCCATTGCTCGGCATTTGGATGATTGAGGACCGTGGGCGACAGTCCAATACATGTGTTCTGGCTTCTACCATCAAAACTTGCGTTCAGCGTGGTTTCTGGTTGAGTGAAATCTAAAGTGGCCAGTTCAAAACAACAAATCCAATAGCACTTGTTTCCGGCAAAAACTTTGCTCTATGAGCATAATTTTCATTGTAAAACAATCTCAGTGATCTCAAAATAAACAAGCGCTTAATGCCGATGACAACCAGGATTGCCAAATCAAAGATGGCAGACCAAATATGAAAGTGTTGTCTGCATCTGAATGTATCGAAGCAAGAGTTCCACCGTAAAGCGATGCGCACTGAGCCGTCGCATCCAGACATCCGTTAATAAAGCCCTCTTCACCAGTGTTCGCATCGGTTGTCATTAACTGAAATTAAATCCGCT
>JAQIXL010002009.1:0-14748 GCA_034700245.1 Poikilolaimus oxycercus | reverse complement strand
GGCGAGGGAAGGAGGGAGAAGTTTGCCTATCGGGCTAAAACTCTGCCGCTTTTACGCTCCAGCGGAGCGGAGCGACGCTGGTCTATGAAACAATGCGAAACTTCTCACTTACCAGAATAACCAAGCTGCACCCAGGAATCCGAACCGCAGAAGATGGCTCCGGATAGCCGGCGCTATAGATATGCAAAAGTGTCTCGCTCATGGAAATTGTGGCCGGACCATTGCAGAACACTTCTTGCTTGGAGTAGGCGAGCGATCCATCGAGACCCAAGAATGAGAACAGCCAAAGAAGCATCACCCTGAAAATTTGACTTCGATTTCTGCAACTTGTTAGAAGAGAGGTAACGATAAACGCGACTGTTTTGAGACACGTGCGGCAAATGGTATCAATCGTTTCCAATCCCTTTAGGCGGCTCACGCCCACTTTGCTATGCACTCGCGAAATGACAAGCCGTCCTTAGCTTTCATTGGAAAGGCCACGCCGACGTTGTGAGGCTGCATCGTCACCTTATTCTTATACCGGAGAATTTCGCTCTCCCATACGATCCCGTCACAATAGACGATATCGTTGCAAACGCGGTTGGAAGGCATGCGCTTAAAGATCACAGAGCTGGACAAGAGACGACAAGGAGGCGTAGCTCCGATCATCAACACAGGGTGTTTCAATTGATTTTGACGATTTGAAAAATCGACTTATTTCGATGCATTTAGAAGCGGCCGAAAGCTTCTTGTTTGCGTGTTTCATGAGCTTTACACGGCCTCAAACATTTTGCCACGGTATGTAAACACGCGGCCGAATCTCATAAGCTCGTCGAAATGACCCATGACTGTCGAATGAATCTTTGTTTTTATTGGTCCTTCTCCATCAACTCCCCATATCTTCATGAGGTAGCCAAGTGTGTATGGTGGAGAAGTAGGAGAACTTTGTGCTGTTAATGGCGCAACCTCGCAAAAGCTTATTTATTTGTGAAGCGGTTGACGTTTTGCCATTTTGAGAAGACGATTTGCCGCGTGGCACAGTCTGCGTTGCGGGTAACCTAAAAGGCCTGTAATTTGGCTGCAGCCCAATCCAGAAAATCGAAACCACTTCAAGTGAGTTCCCATAAAAGAGCTGAATGGGATCCTATCAGTGCCAATAATTTTATTGCCTCCTCGCTTCGTAACAATATTTTCATTTCCATTTCGTAGCGACAAAGAGCTTGTTGACAAGAGCGCAATCCGAGACTGTTATGAAGGAAAGCAGCTGAATATGGCTTTGCAGGTATCGTACGCCGAAGGACATTCAGCTGCCTTTCCGCGTCATTCGACTGGTGAGAGAGGTCTCACACATGTAAGGCTAGGGAGAAAGTTATCGTCTGGAAATGAGTGACCTTGAATTGCCTCTCTCGTTATAAACTAACATTTATGTGCGAACAAGCAACAATTACAGAGCTGAATTGCAAGATCTCATCATTATGATAAGAAGAAGTGAAATCGGTCGCCTGTCTCCATGAACTTCAACGTTCGTCCTACCCCGATCCGTACGTGTGCGCGTTCCCTTCTCACATTACTCATTGCTAAAAAGGGTGCCGCGAAGGGCTAGATTAGAAAGAGCTGAATTACTTATCAAGAGCTAAATGTGCCAAGAATACTTGGATGATGCTGTGATGAAACTCCTAGTATCCCTCTAGAATCGTCATGTTCCCTTGATCTCCTTGAGTCAGCCTTTTCCCTTCAGGGAAGCCCTGCGCGAGCTCTCGTGAGAATCACGCAGGCTTCACGATAAACAAATTCATTCGCTGCTTTGCAGGTGCCATTTGCTCCTTCCGATCTCAAGCTGCGCTCCCTCAAGGTCTTCGAGTTGAGCTATCCGATCACGTGGCAATACGCATTCGGCACTTCTCTAAGTATTTCTCCAACAAGCATAACAAGGATTTATTATTCATTTGACTGCTTTAGACCAGTTCCTTATGTTAGTCTTTTTGTGCTTCCCTGGGAGCCACCATGGCTGCTCCTTGATGTTTACCCGAAAAAGCAATCCACATTGTATTTTCGGCCGCATTTGCCGAGTGGCTGGCAATGCTATTTCCACTTCCGCTCTATTTTTGTATCGCCGTCTCCTTTGCATAGTAATAAGCGCGCAGATGGACAGGGCCCAGCTGTGTGAAGCCTTGTGGTCGCTTGCCCTCTTCGAAGCTTCAAGAGACTATGTGTAGTCCGCCTCCTGTTGTCCGCCTGTCATTCAGCTGCCCAATTTCATTCCTCATACAGGAATTATCTCATTGCATATTTCTCTTAAAATTGTTCGCAAATACGCTTCAAGAAAGTTCATTGCCCAAAAAAACGTGTTTCTCCCAAAATCAGTTCCTTTCCAATCAGAATATAATGTGTAGCGAAAAGTGAAATCTCGACACTAATTTTTCGGAAAGTCTTTCGGAGTCCGGGAGACCAAGTTGTGCCCCGACGACTTGCTGACCTGCGTCTTCTCCAGGAACAAAGAAAGAAGAGGATCTGCGTGAATTGTATTATTTGCGAAGGGGCCCCCGCTTCGGTCCCTGGAGACCGTCACAGTCGAGGTTTATTGGCTTAGGTGGATGTCTCGACGAGGCGTCGAGGACGAGAAGGCTGAGGGAGGAGGAAAAGGAGAGAAGCCGACGAAATGAATTACGCCGGTTTGGGGGCACACGCCGAAGGCCGATCGCTTCTCGTGATCATTGAGGTCTTCACGGGAGTGCGAGTTGAAGAGAAAGGAGAAGGAGGAAGGACGAGAGGACTGCGAAGTGGACATCTCCAGTCCGTCTTCAAGAGGCTCTTTTCGGCGCAGATACCCAATTTGCGAACGATGGAACATGATTCGCTGTTCGCAAAGGAAGAAGAAGAGGGAGATGAACGCAACTTAAGGGCTACAGCACTTCCTGCCTCTTATCTGATCTCGTTCTAGAGAGAGTTCAAGCGCGTCTTCGAAGCCGAGCTGAGATTGCAAATGATGTGCAGCAACCTTCTTTTTGCTCTCGATTCTAACGTTTTCGGGCCGTTTCCAAGAAGACGTGCAGATTCACGAAAGGCATCATGTGTAATCGACAAGGAAACTAATGCCATGTGACGAACGCCGCGATATTTTCAACATGCAATCTTGTCACTGAGAAAACAAGTGCCACTTGTAGGCGAGATGCAATGTTGAGGGTCTTCTAAGACGTTTCGAGCACATGTGCTGAATCGACGACCACCTCGCGAGGCTCCTTCGTCTCTCACTAGAGAGTGGCTTTCCAGGATCCAAATCTCGACGACGACGTTCTCTGGCTCCAGCCGAGATAATGCGTTTAGGCGGTGTGAGGTAGGGGTATCGTGAAGTGGCCGGCAGGGGGTGAGGGTCGGCCATTCTCGGGGGAGGGGCGAGGGTGTCGATTGGCCGGGCGGGGCGGGGCGCCGGGCCTGGCGCCCGCCGTCACTCGCCGACGACCTCAGCGAGACTGGAGACGATGGAGGTCTTTTCGAACGCCTCTATGTTGAACGAGACTATCTTGTCCATTGCCCAAGAAGATGGGGAAGCAAATGCCACCGCTGCTGGTGTTGATTCTATCTTCTGCGAGGAGGACAGTCACCCTCAAAGACGCCTCATCTTCATGTCGTAAGTCTCATTCACTCCATCTCTCGCTTGATCACCAGTCGTCTGCCCCGCTGGGCTAATTCCTTTGTCCTCTTCTCTGGGAATACCAAGTGCGGGGTGGGTGGTCTTTGAGTTGCTGCCAATGATCTCTTCTTCTATCAAACTCTTGAGGAAAATGTTCGGAAATTGCGACCTCCCATAGAACGGGCGATTCACTTCCAGCCCTCTGTTTCCTCTGGAAGGGCGCGCGTTCGCTTCTCAATGGATTTCAATTCTTCGTCGTTGCACAGCGGAAAGAGGAGGGGAGGTGGACATCTCGTGTCGGATGTCAGGTCCGCGTCTCCTCCTTCTCCTTCTCAAGCGAGACGTGCTTCTTGTGACGTGAATCGCGAACAACTCGAAGAAAATTCTGTCAGAGAAGTCACACGAGACTCTGTTGCAATATTCCTTGGCCGCTCTCTCATGCCCTCGGCCTCCTTTGGCCTCTCGATCTCCCTCTGCCTGGAGACTAAGTCTCGGATCTTATGTCTGAAACCATGAAAAAAAAACAGCTGAGAGGTGTTCCTCCAGACATCTTTAGTCTTTTACGTGCATTGCTCGCTAAACTCTTTCGGCTAAATGCTCTGCCATTCAGTGCAGAAAAAATTCGTTCCTCGGTGCACTCCTCTGGAAACAACTTGAGCACTGCAGGCTTAACGTTGGAAGGCTGCTTTTATGGAAATTGGCCTCGTTGCAGGCCAACGAGGTCAAGGTGCAGCGTGGACTCTCGGTCGTTTTTCTTTTAGCTTTCTGTCTCACTACCGGAAGTCGTCAGCCAAATCGTGTTTCGTTGAGTTTGCCGAGAACGTGGGCGCTCAAGGATTGAAAACCGGATATTACTTCTATGACGAGGAATGCGAAGAGAGAGAACTGAGAGGGCGTCCCGCAGCATAGAATATGGGATGGTCTGACGGCCAGTAGAGTTGAGAGCCAGAGGGACCACTCGGTCGCCGCTTCCAGACTCATGTGAATTCCCGCCCTTTACTTTGACACACATGCGAAACGAGTAGGGAGAAGGGTCGTTCGGTCGCCCTTGAAAGCCACATCGAAGGTTATCTAAAGCGGATCGGCGCTTTGGCCAATTTCGGTTTTTCCATCGTCCCTCTTCTAGCCGAAGAGCCTTCACATGCGAAAGGAGTTGCATTCTCTCTCTAGCTCTCTCTTCCTCAACGCGAACCGCCACAAGCTTTAGAGACGAGTTGGGCACGTCGAGGCGCTTCATTAGTATACCGCCTGGGAGCAGCTCTCTCCCTCTCTCTCTCTTTCCTCGCTCGTCGTTATCGCCACGGGGGAAATTTCGGAAGCGAAAGGGGAACGAGAGGGGACCTCGAAGGATGATGCTCGTCCTCCCGCTTCTTCCGCTTGTGGCCCCCGCACGTCCCCCTTCACCCAGCCCGGGGGCGAAACCTCTTCCCTTCTCCTAAGCCGTGCTTTGTTCTGGATCGCATGACTCCGAGGCTCACTTTCTCTGTTCAAAGAGCAGAGTGAAGGGAAGAAGAAGAAGGAGAAGAAGAAGGCAAGTGAGAGGCTGAGACTCGAAGAGGCTCGACTTCCGCGCCAAGCGTCGCCGTTTACTATAATCGTTCTGTCTTAGGACAAGTTCGAGGCTCGTCTTTCCTTCGCTTTGTGCATTTTCTAGTGGAACTTGCCGCTGCTCCCTCGAGATTGAAGGAATCTAGGCAAAGCCATGCGCCATGGAAGGAAAAGAAAAGTCTAGCGGCGGCCGCCTAATCACTTCACACCTGCAAGACCTTTTCGCTTTCCAACTGTGTCCAGTTAGCGCGTCAGCCAGTGGTAGAAGAAAAAAAATCTACACATGCGGTTGGAAAGAACCGAACGTCGGGGTGCAGTAATTCATTTTTCCGCTCAAGGAGCCCTCCCAGTAGGCGAAGAGCGCGAAGAAGAAGGAGATGAAGGCGTCGTCCGCGTCCTCTTCGTTGTTTGGCGATGAGGACGACTGCCACGTCTCGGTTCAAACGAACTAATCATAATACCCCGCGCTGTTGCCCTTCTGGGTGTTTGCCGCAGCGCCGACGGCAGCGGTGGCAGGAGAAGACCACGCGATGGGTAATTTCATCCCCGCTTCAAGCCTCCTCCCGGTGTTTCTTCTCGAGAGCTGCGCGACCCACCCATTCGGGCCCGCTTTTCCGACGAATGCGCGTCCATCGTGTGGGAGAAGAGAGGGAGGAGGGAAAAGAGGAATTCTGCCCTTCTCCTCCTCCCTCTCCTCCTTCGCATCTCTCAGGGACCTTCGAAGCGCAAAGCAGGAATTGCGCCTCAAGTGTTCGGACCTCAATTAATGCGGTTGTCGTCCGAGAAAAGGAAGAGAGCAAAGGATGTCGAGGTTTTGCCTTCACGGATGGATTTTTCAGCCTCTTCTTGGCCATTTCGCAAGCAACACCTATCTTGTTGTCACGGAAGCGAAGGGGGGAAGAGGCACCCACGGGGGACCCCAAGAAGCGGACGTTTTTGTCAAAGTCGGGATCCTGGCTGCCAGGATACATCGGTCGGCGGTGCGCTTCAAAGGAGGAGGGCGAGTTCAACACCGCGTGCCTGCTTAGCGCCTGTGGCGGCTTCTCGAAGAGAGAGAGAGAAACACTGTAAAACGGACATGACTAAGAGTGCAATGCGAGAGGGTGGGGTGAGAGGGGGGCTTGACGAGGAGAAGGGGCAGTACTGTGTTCAGTGGTCATCGACCTGGCACTTGAGACTAGGCTGAACGCAATTTCACCCTCTCTCTAGACTGACACTTTGAAGTCCAAGAGTCAATTGGAAAACTCGAACACGAGGAGATGTTGTTGTGTTGCAGGATCGGCACCGTGATCGCCCTCATCGGCATTGTCTGCAACTCCCTTCTTCTCTACGTTTTCACAGTCAAAGCCCGAAAGACTTCCTCATGCAACCTCATAACACTAGCAGCCCTGGACTGGCTATTCTGCGTCTTCTACATCCAGATGTTCAGCTTGGACAAGGCATCCGTCTACCTCGAAATCTACTGGTTGTTCGACTACGTGTGGCAGTTGAAGGTGGCAATCTACGGACTCAGCAAGATGGTTATGATGGTTGGTCATTGGGCTTCGAGCCATTGCTCCTCCTCGTTAAGGCTATACCCTATGTGCTCATCGCCTCATCAGCCGAGCGCTTTTTTCGCGTCTACGGTCGAGCCAATGCCACAAGGTGAGTCTGTCCTCCTTCGCATTTCCTGCTGTTAGAACGCCTCAAGAGACCGATGACGAGGCTGATGCAGAATTCTAGTGATGTCCTTTGTGGTTAGTGTGTCCTCCCATCCTGGCAGACATCTTGCATACTTCTTTTTTTCTTTTTCCATGCATAATTGGCCAAATTGTAGAGCACGCACTCGGCGAGCTTCAGAAGAACAAAACCCAGTCGAGACGCGTTTTTTCTCTCTTTGAAATTAGCGCTTGAGAGCCTCTTAGAGGAAGCTTGAAGTGGAGAGATCCCGCTAGTATTCCAACAACTTCTTTTATTCTTCTTCGAGTGGTCAACTTAGAGTAGATGCTGGCGCTTTTTGGCATTGCGAGAGAAAGAGTGTGAACCTCTTGGGTCTCAGGATAATGCGCAAGTGGTACCTGGTTGCGTTGGTTCTGCCGACTTCAGTTCGCGGCGACCCAACGGCAGGCAGCTCGCGGTGAGCGTTTATGAAGGCGTCCCTCCTAACGATTTGGCGTAAACTGCCGCCTTCCAAATTGCTCACACTCTAGCTGCAAGAAAGAAGAGAAAAGAGGTGATGTAAGGTCCGGTGGTGGTGGTTGTGCCCCCACGCGATCTATTAACCTTCAGCCCCCTGTTGTCTTGGGGGACTTCGAAGTAAAGGCAAAGAAGGGAACACAGCCACAAGACAAGCGGTCAGAATTTTTTCGTTCCCCCTTCTTCGAAGTTAATCGTTTTCGCCGCATTCAAGTTTCATGTCAAGGGACGAATTATCCCCGACCACTTTCTCTATGTTTAGCGTTAATGCAGGGGGAAGGGAAGAGGCCAAAGGATAATGCATTCAGCGTTCACAAGGAGAGAAAAACCCAATTTCAGTGCTCAATATCGCCTCATCCCTCTGGCGTTGATCCTCTTCATTGTGATCATCTTGCGAATTCCGAGCTTCTTCGTCATCTACGTCTACGATTTGAATGAAAATGACGACGCCGGCTGTCCGTACTTCAATCGACTGACGACATCGGCGACGGATGAATATATGAACAGTCCAACTTTCCAGATGTTCGAGCAAGTCGTGCAGGTGCAGTTCTCCCTCGAACGCCTAGCAATGAATGGGAACGATTTTAGTTTCTACACACATTCGTCTCTTTCGTCGTTCTTCTCGTCATCAATGTGCTGACAGTCGTCAAGTCGTGCAAAATTCACGAGAAGGCTCGTCGTCAGTCCTCATGTCCAGCTCTTCTTCTCGGCGTCGGCGTGGTGAGCTGCCTCTCTTCACATCCTCATGACCACTCATGAGAGTGTTTTGACTTGGTGGAGGAGGAAGAGTCTCGAAAGGACGTGCTCTGAATAAATCCCACACCACGCACGCTTCTAGTGTTTACCTTCACAAGAAGAAGACGGAAATATGTTTTAGGCTAAAAACCGCTCGGCAGCTGAAGAGGAAGAGAAGCGTGAGCACAAGCGGTTGCGATACACCGTGCGAACCACGCTGGTCATCATCAGTTCGTATCTGATATGCAACTTTGTGCATCTCGTCCTCTATGTCATCGAGCAGTACAACAAGGCTCTCTTGACGGTTAGTCATCCTTGTTTACTTGGAAGTGCTCATGACACAACACACCGAAGGCCAGAGACGCTCCTCAGAAAGTATTAAAGGGCGAGGCGTTGTTCCTTCCTGGTCTTTTGCTGGCTTGGGGCGACGCGACGCGGCGGGGGTATGGGCAAGATTGAGCGCATCGTTGCTCTGCCGTCAAGTGCATGCGCGGGATTATTTCGGAGAGACAAATGTGAAGAGGCGAAGGGCGCTTCTTCGAAAACGAGTCCCTCGAAGAAGTCGGCACGAAGGAAAGAGAGAGATGAACTTGCAGGAGGAGGCATACTTCTCGCCGACCTACGAGATGTGGTCGGATATCGGTTCGGCACTCTTCGTCCTCTCTTCAGCCACAAGGCTCTTCATCTACTATAAATACAATCCAGAAGTACGAAGCTTGCTGAAGGCTCTGAGGCTCGGCGTACCGGAGTGTCTACGCCAACTACACGATGTGAACTATATCCAGAAGCCGAGCAATGGCGTCAGTGTTTGATCTGAGTGGGACCCTCTGTACATAGAAAAGAACTTCCAGCCCTTGAGACGTGTTGAACTGTCATTTTGTATCAATTTTCCTCCCTTTCTTGTTGCCCTTTCGATTCTAGCAATATCTGAGTGGAATTCGATGTCATAATTACCTCTCACCCTCCTCTATTCTCCCTCTTCGTTTTTTTTGTCACCCTCGAGAAGCTCGAATGCCGGTAATTTTCAATTTGTCTCCCCTCCGACAAGGTCAATGCCAACGGTGAATGTTTTTATTCTTCCGCAATTTGTTGAGACAGAGTAAATCAAATGCTTTTCGTTCGTGTATCTTGGAAGTTTGAGAAATTGAAAGTTGAGTAAAAGTTTGGAAATCGAATTGAATTACCTACCACGAATAGAATCGAAGAGAACAGCAACAGAGAAAAAGAAGAGCAAAGATGACAAAGTCAAATGGGATCAGAAATATGCGAGGAAGCCTTAGTATGCTTGATTAGTGACTTGGCGGCTCAAATCCGCGCGTTGACATCCAGCCATCATCGATGAACTTCGACCTGTAAAGGAGAAAGTTTGTTGCAGTGTTCGATGTAGTTGAGTACTCTTTCCAAGCTATCACGAGATGGGGGCTCGCCCCTACTTCCGTGGGGGCATCAGTTAGCTAGGCGAGCAAAACCCAAACCCAACCGACAGCCATCAATTTCCGGTCACACCATAAATTCGCTTTGAAACCCGAAGAGCAATCGTTTCCTAGTGCAAGGGCAGGAAAAGGAGCAGCCCCTAAACGTACATGTAATTCCTGATTCCGTCCGGCAGCACGACGACGACGTTTGCATCCTCAGGCAGATCCTTGGCCACTTGAAGCGCCGACCAAACGTTCGCACCCGATGAGCCGCCGCAGAGAAGACCCTCTTCACGGATGAGGCGACGTGCCATCTTAAAGCGAAGCGGATTTTAGGGAGAAGCCTAAGATGTACCTCGAAGGATTCCTTGTCCTTAGTCTTCACCCACTCATAAACCAGGTCTCTATCCAGGACACCAGGGATGAAGTCGTAACCGACGCCTTCGACTTCGTAGAAGGAAGTTGTGGTGCAGGACGGATCAGCAAGAATGGATCCCACTGGATCGGTGCCAATAATCTAGAGAACCTTTTCACAAGATAGGTAGTCTAGAGCACCTTGATGTTAGGCAGACGTTCCTTCAGCTTCTGAGCGATACCAGTAAGAGAGCCTCCCGTACCGGCACCAACAACGACCATGTCAACTTTGTTATCCGTCTGCTCGAGGATCTCCTCGGCTGTTTGTTCATAGTGCGCCAGAGGATTGCCCGGATTCCGGTACTGGTCAAGGATGATCGCTCCAGGAATCGTGTCACGAAGGCGCATAGCCACTCCAATGTGCGAGTCTGGTGAGTCGAAGGCTGCCGAGTTCGGAGTGCGGACGATATGCGCCCCAAGACGAGTCATCGTGTCCGCCTTTTCTTTGCTCATCTTCTCTGGCATGACAATAATGCATCTGCAGATTGACGAATAACACGTCTACTCACTTGTATCCCTTGACTGCGGCTCCCAGAGCGAGGCCAATGCCCGTGTTGCCGGATGTCGGCTCGATGATGGTCATTCCCGGCTTCAGTCTGCCCGTTTCTTCAGCCAACTCGATCATTCGAAGGGCGATGCGATCTTTGATAGATCCACCCGCGTTGAAGTACTCGCATTTCACCACTGAAATAACATTCTTTCAATCTCATTGAGGTGAACTGAACCTCTCAAGGCCAAAGCTGATGAAAGAACTCACAAACATTGCACTTGATTCCCAACGACTTCGGAATCTTATTGAGGCGAACAAGCGGAGTGTTGCCAATGGCTTCGAGAATGTCATTCAGGAGCTTTGGTCGAATCGGCCTAAAGCGTAGCCTTTCGAGTTTGTTTCTCTTTCAAGTCTTTGAAGTCTTTGGAACTCTTGAACGGCCAAACTCCCCACGCTTTCTCTCCCACTCGGAAACACTCAAAGATGTTTTGCAAGTTAAATAATGGATCGACCAGAGTTGCACGTCAACCCCACTCACCTAAACGGCTTCGGCGTCGTTCCGGGGACTAGCTTCCAGCTCTCGGTTTGAAGCGTCGTCGGTGTGTAGTGTGCAGTCTCGTCTGAGGGAGCGATGCTGAAGTTGCGAGATTTACGTGCGAGAATGTTAATACTCGCTCACTCCTTTGGGGGAATTGCAATGGGCGCGTGCTCTTGGTGCTCAATGAAGTGCCGCTGCTCCATCCAATCATCACTCAGGAACTTCGTCCTGCAAGTGTTTCCATAATGAAGGGAGAACACCTTACATGTAGTTGCGGATGCCGTCTGGGAGAATCACCACGCAGTTCTGGCCCTTTTTCAGGCGTTTCGCCACTTGGCAAGCAGCCCACATGTTGGCTCCCGATGAGCCGCCGCATAGAAGCCCTTCTTCCTGGATGAGTCGGCGGGACATGTTGAAGGAGTCTTTGTCGCCGGTCTTCACCCACTCGTCCACAATCGAGAGATCGAGGACCGAGGGAATGAAGTCGTAGCCGATGCCTTCCACTTCGTAGAAACCTGCCTTTCCACCATTCGCAAGAATTGAACCGTGAGGGTCGGCTCCGACAATCTGGCAGAGATAAGATTCTTGGAAATAGCTTACCGTGCAGTTCGGAAGCACCTTCTTGATCTTCCTTGTCACTCCTGTGATCGTGCCTCCTGTTCCAGCTCCGATGACGACCATCTCGACATTATTGTCCAGCGAGTCCAAGATCTCCTGACCCGTGCTCTCGTAGTGCGCAAGTGGATTGCCCACATTCAAATACTGCAAGAGCGAGACTAGTTATACTCGTCACCCCTCATTAAGCATGAGGAAGAGGCGAAGTGTAAGATGTTTGCCCAGAAAAAGTCTAGGGACGTTCGAGGTAGGCAAAAACGCAAACTCTCCTTAAACCCACAAATACGTTTCGAACTTCTTGTGTTTGCTGTGTGCAAGAAGAGTTTCGGAAGAAAATATCTATTTGCCACCCTCGTGGCCGGTGTGGACGTCGATGATGGACCCTTTGAGATCGTGGCTCTCGACAGAATGGGGCCACCACGTGGTTCCCCCTCTTCACCCATGCCGTCAGCTGCCCGTGTGCAAACGCCGACAGAAAACCAGACACGCAAAAAGGTCTCCGGTGTTGGTGACTCTCAGAAGGAGGTCCGATAAGGGGTTATCAGGAATGCTCGGAAATCGTCAACTAGGAGGTTCTAGCTAGAAACAAAGACTTTCATGCGTGTTCCAATGCACCCAGACGTCTAGGGGGCAAGAGACAAGAGAGAAGCGAGAAGATCGAGAACGGACCTGATCGAGAATGATGGAGTCGGGCATAGATTTGTGGAGAGCGAAGGCGACGCCGATATGCGAGTCTGGAGAATCGTAGCGTGCATCATTACGCGTTCTCCTGATCTCAGCTCCAAGGGCTGCCAAGGTGTCGGCTTTTTCTTTGCTCATCTTCTCCGGCATGACGATGATGCATCTGCAAGAGTGATATCATAGGGGGAAGTGGATGCGTGCAGCTTTTTGAATCTTCTGATCGTGAGAGCCGAAGGACATTGTCAGGCTGGAGGCCTACGTGCCAATGCTCACACACTCCCTATCTCTAACCAACTTGTCAATGCAAAGAAATGGGCTGCACGGGAAAATGGCGTGGCTCTCCATTCCGGTTTAACAATCGGAAAGTCGACCACGTGGTGATAACTCTTTCGCTCTTTGTTTTCTGGTCATCACGGGCAGTGAGCACTCACTTGTAACCCTTCACCGCCGCAGCGAGGGCGAGGCCGATGCCCGTGTTGCCCGAAGTCGGCTCGATGATAGTCATTCCAGGCTTAAGGCGTCCAGTCTCCTCTGCCAACTCGATCATCTTCAGAGCAATGCGATCCTTCACGGATCCTCCCGCGTTCAGATACTCGGGTTTCACATCTGCAAGAAGAAGGTTTCAGGCTATATTTGCTTTTGGTTGTTTTCTCTTAGGAATCAAACAACACAGACGCGCCACGTGTTTAGCCTATTGTCTGCCGATCTTCAAAGGTCTCGTGAGATGACGAAAACATACACATGTTGCACTCAATGCCAAGTGATTGAGGAATCTTGTTGAGACGAACGAGTGGAGTGCCTCCAATGGCGTCGAGGACGGTGTCCATGATCTTCTTCCTGGGTGGCCTAAAAGTGAAAAAGGAAAATTGGTCCCAGACCGATAACTTACAAAGGTTTGAAAGCGTGGGGGACTCCATTCTGTGAGACATTGTCCTCGTGCCATTCAATGAAGGCGTCTTGATCCGGCGAGTAGGGCAACTCTTCGAGAACCTCAACGGCGGCTTCTTTCGTTGTCGGCGACATCGTCAATGTTCACAGGGACGCTAGAAAGAGAGACGAAGACGTTACACCACAGACAGTGAAGGCTCTCGACCGGCGCGAGAAAACGCGCGCACCGCCCACCCTCGGAAGTCAAAGAGCGCGAGAATGAGACAGAGCAGGGGGCCAACAGCCCCTTCGACACTGTCCGCGGCGGCGACAGGGCGACGTGCAAGCCGTTTCCCTTTTCTCCCCCGCTACGCTCTCCCCACTTTCCACGATGTTTGCACCTCTCCGCACTTTCAGAGGGGTCGAGTGAGAACAATGGGTGGTGCGAATTGCGTCAGGGGTCCCTGAATAAAACATAGACGTAGCCACGTGGTTGCGGCTCTCAGTCTCTAGCGCATTGCAACCGCGACGCACAAGCGATAAGCAGGTCAGGGGATTCGCACCTCGGGAGCCCAGTCAACGAAGGCTAAAAGTCGGTAGAGTAAGGACAAAAGGCTTCATTCTTTCAGTTTTTACACAAAGGAGAACGAAATGCGAGTGAACATAAAGCAAGCGAAGCAACGGAGAAAACACGGAGGAAGTTCGAAGAGAAATCGAATCAGTGCTTGGGTGGCTCAAAGCCACGCGCCTTCATCCACGCGTCATCGACAAATTTTGACCTGAAATACTGCGGGTGAGGGCGTCGTGTGTAAGCTTTTCGTCAGCGAGTGATGACAATGAAGAAGAAAGCCTACGCACATGTAGTTTCTGATGCCGTCTGGCAGCAGCACAACGACGTTTGCATCAGCCGGCAGATCTCGCGTAACTTGAATCGCCGACCAAACATTTGCACCCGAGGAGCCGCCGACGAGGAGGCCTTCTTCGCGGATGAGACGACGAGCCATCTGAACTTCAGTTTTTCTACAAAGATAAGCGCACCTCGAAGGAATCTTTGTCATTCGTCTTCACCCACTCATCAACAAGACTTCTGTCGAGAACTCCAGGAACGAACTCGTATCCGAGGCCTTCAATAGCGTAAGGTGCTGTTTCGGTCTGAGAAGGGTCGGCCAGAATTGAGCCCTCGGGATCGGCACCGACAATCTGTGAGATTTGTAAGCCTAACGCGGACCGACTTTGACATTAGGCAGACGTTCCCTGAGCTTCTGGGCAATACCAGTGAGTGAACCTCCAGTTCCGGCGCCGAGAACCAACATATCCACTTTGCCGTCGGTTTGTTCGAGGATCTCCTCGGCTGTCTGCTCATAGTGAGCGAGAGGATTTCCGGGGTTTCGATCTTGATCGAGGATGATCGAGCCAGGAATCGTGTCTCTCAGCCGCAACGCGACGCCAATGTGTGAGTCCTGCGAGTCCCAGTCGGCAGACATCGGCGTTCTGATGACATGAGCGCCAAGTCTTCGGATTGTGTACTCCTTTTCCTTGCTCATCTTCTCGGGCATCACGATTATGCATCTATTTGGAGATATTGGGTCTGTGCTAGATCTCCTTGCAAAATTGCAAATTGCAAAATGAAGCCGCAAAATCGCAAATTGCAAAACGAAGT